>VZRF01009063.1:142041-247096 GCA_013396875.1 Vireo altiloquus
GGGCAGAGCACAGCTCACAGGAGCCAGGTTTGGGGTGAGGGCAGAGCACAGCTCACAGAACTGTGGGGTTTGCACAGACTCTCCCCCAGCCGAGGGGGGAGGAGGAGGTTTTGAGTGTGTGGCACAACCTCAGGCCAGAGACACTGAACACCCATCCTCCCTTACACAAACCAGCCCAGCTGTGGCACCCCAACCCCACAGGCCACATCCACAGGACTCTGACATGAGAGGCAGCTGAGGGGGGCTCACAATCCATCAAAGACCCCCAAAGTGCTGGGCCTTGCACCCCAGGGCTGCACGTGATGGAACAGACCCAGAGTCTGCTGTAAGAGACTGTCCCTCCCCAGGGGGACATGCCTGGACATTGGCACCTGGATCGAGGGTATATAAACCCAGGGGATTCTACACCTTTAGTGGGACCTTCACCACCAAGAAGAGCAGCTGGAGAGGATCAACGGAGCATCACTGGGATCCACGGAGTGGTGATATTCTTTTTATTCTGTCTCTGTCACTCCCTGTCCTCCTGCCTATCTTCTATTTCTTCCTTTCTCCTTTTCTTTTCTCTTTCTCTCCTATTTACTGTACAATAAAATCCATATTACTGTCACTGGTATATGTCTTGTTTCCACCTTAATTTGGGTGGAGGAATTTCTAAAGAACCTTAACAATAATTGGATTCTAACAACTGGGAATGAATAGCTGAATGTAGATATTTTCCATGGTGACGTAAATGTTTCATGCCTAATTTTCAAGTACTTGTGGTAAAATAAATGGCATTTTTTCCTGCTGATGTGGCTGGATTCCCGTAGCATTCTTTTGCTAGCTAGTAAATCAGCTGAACTACCTATCACACACCACAGAGTTTATTATAATTTATGGTCATACCCAAGGAAAACATTTCAATGGATGTCTCTCAGTAAATAAAGGAGTGGTTATCTTAACTTCAGAAATGTAAGGCAAAGCCTTCATTTGTTTCTTCAGTAAAATAACTACATTCTACAAATTGCCTTGATCTTTCTCCTCAGAGATAACAAATTTACCATTAACTTCTAGAACTTCTTTGTTCTGTAATTTATATTTGAATTTTATCTTTAAGGAAAAAATGTATGGGATCAGTAACAGATGAACTCACATTTATTGAATAAATTTCGAAAACTATAGAAAAAGTAATTTATATCCAAGAAGTGTCTAATTTTCTGATTAACAACTTAACAATATCTAAGCTCAAGGCTGTAATTTCTATCACTATAAGCTATATTAAAAAAATAATTGTATATTGTAAAAGTGGGGAAAGTAAAGCTACATTTTATGATACATCTTTTTATCGGTAAATTTTATGATATGGTAATGGAGCTAGGTAATCATAAAAACAGCATTATGCCAGATGGGTAATTAAAGAAATAAAAAAACCCAAAAACCAAAAGACAAAATCAAAACAAAACAAAAAAAAAACCCAAAAACCAACCAACCTAACACCCAAAAAAACCAACCAAAAAATCCCCCAAAAAATCCCGAAAACCCCCAAAAAACAACAACAAAAAAAACCCACAAAAACACACACACAAAAAACCCACGAACAAACAAACAAAACCAGAAAACAAAACAAAACAAAACAAAACAAACAAAAAAACCACACCAAAAAATCTCCAACCAATGGGCAGGTACTTGGATAAAAATATCTATGAAATAAATGTTTATATATATTTGAATTTGAATTTGAATAAACAATTCAAAAGCATTTTTTATTTTTGTTTGTGAAGTATTTCCACACAATAAAAGCTCACACACATAGATGAATGAAAACCTGCGGATGAAACACGACACTGATAATAGCACAGAAATACACATTGAAAGAAAAACAGTCTTAGCTATAGATACAATCACAAGCATCAGTGTAACTGTTTCCACAGGAAAAGAGATCTTGGGAGGTTTTTGTGGGCAGTTCCCTGACAATCTGAGCTTGATATAGAGCAAAGCAGGGAATATAAATGTACCGATGTTTAAAAGTAGTATGTGCAAATAGTAACTATTTTATCGATTTCTGAAAATACAAACACATAAAAACCTCCAAAACTGTAAAAAGCATGGGTAAGGGTGTATGACATATTAAGAGGTAAAAAACTGTTTAGGACTAGTGGAAAATAAAATTAAGATTTTTTGTGTTTCAAATTCTGATTGCTTTGCCTTCAGATATATAATTTCCAGAGCATGTGATTGGCATATTTTTATCAAAAGGATAAACAATTTAGTATATTCCAGGATGCTCGTTAGGATTGTATGTGCTTTTTTTCTAAATTAAGTCCTAGCTATCCACCTTAGCTATGCTATCTAAACAACAGGGAAAAGTAGACACTACAGAAAAATTTCAGCTCGCCTTAACACAGTGATCCAAAATTGCTCCAATGAGTTGCCCTTGAGATGTCTAGTTTCATTCATCAATTCTAAAGATGGCTTAGAGTGTCTAACTCAGCTACAGTAATATGTTACTGGTCTTTCTGCAATATGTATTTTTGCCACCTCTTTGGTCTGCAACACCTTCCTGAAGAAATCCTCTCTAATGATGGAAGGTTGATCAGCTTTCACGTCACTTCTGAGACACCTAACTTGCCACAGGCTGTTGGCATTTATTTTATCATTCAAACCTTTCACTGAGGAGAAATCAACTAGTTAGCAGTTTATGAAAGCCTGAAAAAGCCCCAAAACAATCAGTTGGGCATGCAAAACCAGTGCAAGCACTAGTAAGGGGAGGAGTTTCCATATTGTATCCACTGCTTACCTCTCTGCAATGTATGCTAATTTCAAAGCTTCTACTATTTCAAGACATGTCAGTAATTACAGAAGAAAACAAATTTTAGATGGAGTATGATGATTTGAATGGAATGGGAACACATGAAATACTAATAATATCTAACAGGTCATGAGTTAGTGAAATAGTTTTTCAGTTTTCTCGCGAACGATTATGTTTTTCCTACCCTTGAAAAAAAATCAGAGTGCTTAAATCTGACTCCAAAGAATTGTTTGTGAAGATTGAAATTAAGGTTCAAAGCCAGTTGTATCCAAAATATTGCATTGTATATGTGCATAGGAATTTCTGCATTATTTTATCTTTTAAGGCTGTAGTATTTCCAGTTTTATTGTTACCTGAGAAATCCATTTCTAGCATAGCTTGTTCATGACACTGCTCACACATTGTAAGCACATAAGATTTGTCCTTCGGACACTGCATAACCTTCCTGTCAATTTTTGGGATGGTTTAATAAAATTGTTTTTGACTTTCGCATGCTTAATGGTCTGGAACATTTTTGTATTAACAATTTGCATATTCCTAATGAAAATATTGTGAGGTATTTCACTGTCAGCTGTTTGCCAGTCACAAATATCACCTTGCAACATTTGGACAGGAAAGCATTTTTTTATCCATGTGCCCTTAAGACATGTTTTTGATTCTTGCTATTTTTAGCTTAGCGTTGAAGCTGATGTGAAATAAATTGCATAAATACGTATTTTCTTGTATATTTTTGCACAAGAGAGTAAGGTGGCAAAACTGAACCTTCTATGTCTAGTAGGACAAGTCCAACTTAAAAATGCAGGAGTTTGATCTGGTTCAGTGAAAGAACAGTCATATATTAAAGGAGGAAAATAAAGGTATCAGGACAAAGTGTAGATTTAGATATGGAAGACTATTCAGCAGAATTAATGAACATTATCCTTTTATTCTTAAGCAGTGAATGTAAGAGTTATTTTATTCCAGGCCATTATTATTATCTATATCGAGCATGAACTGCGGAAAATGTACAGTGATTTGCATTTTATAAAAGAGAAGTTATGTTTGTGTTAGAATTAGAAATATAAAATTTGTAGTAATTTCACTCTTGGAGTGTCCCTGTTGATATGGCAACTATTACATTTGGTTTTTATTAAGTAGGAAAGATTATCTTTCATCTTAACAAATGTCTTGCACTTTTACTTTCTAATGAGATAAAATGCCTTCTACAGCAAATTTAGTCGTAAGTTTTGTCAGTAGAAGTTTGCCCTATATTTGCCTATGTTTTTTCCAGAACTTATCTGTCTTGAGGTTACAGAATGCTATTGTTTAGGGGTTTTATTTGTGACATTATTAGTACAGTGTCTCTACAAAGGACATCAACATTGCAGTTAGAGAAAGTGAAAAAAGGAAATAAAAATACTTTTCTCTTCAAAGAAGTTAGTGAACTGTCATGAATTCAGAACTAAACTTTTGGGCACTCAGCAGAACAAAAGAGGATCCTTCTGAGGAAACAGTTTATTGCCAAGTTCAAATAAATCAAAATAATTAGAAATATCATACATTCCAGGTTTTTCTTTATGAAAATGTTTTTCTTTTCCGAGATGAGACCTGTTCATGCTTCATTACGAATATTTTTTAAACCTTATTTCCTCTTCCCTCACATTAATATCCAAAACATGAGACAACTGTACAAGGAGAAAAGGTCTGTCTTCACATGTCCTGTTGCAATAAATTTTCCACATAGATATAAATAATAACTGAGGCAGAGAATTCACCTTTACTGTGGTTCTTCACAGGAATTAATTTAATTTCAGAACAGTTAGTTTTCTTCTCTCAAGCAAGAATATTTAGTCATTTATATGAAGAGAAGAAACTGCATGGAGATATTTATGTTTAAGACAATCACCCAGCATGTACAAAGGGCAGGAGCGCTCTGAAAATTCTCCATATTTTCAGAAATTATCAGATTTATTCTTTAATCTAATGATCCTTTTTAGTCTGTTTATCCACAACCTCCCAATATTCAGTAGTTCACCAAGAGGCCATCACATGGCTGGGTGGTATATCTTATGCTGTTTCTTCATCAGCATAGTTAAAACTTTTCTGCGATATTTATTTTCTTAATTTTTTTTTAGGAGTTTTCTCTGAACACCTGACATTCCCACTTATTTTTCGAACATTTCTTTTCATACACATATAACTTATGCATGACCACCCTTCTTCAACTTCCTATGATGCAAATTAGCCTACAATTCCCATTAAAAAAACAGACTGAACCAAACCAGTTTTCTCCCAGGTCCTATGTTAAACAGACAATTACCCTTAGAAAATTGAGTTCTAATAATTTCTTTCTATCCTTGACAGACTGCTCCATCTCTACAACATAAGGAAATGCACGTGTTTCACAAGCATGGTCGTGGACAAAAGCTGGTTCGTCGGCCTTCTCTTTTCCTTCCAAGGAAAAGGACAAGCAAGGGAGGAGCACAATTTGCAATGAGTCTCTTCAGGAGGGAGTTTACAGCTCTAGTCTTGAGTTAAACAGCCAGTGAGACAGCTGAAAGACGTAGTCCAAAGCTCTACATGTCATCTTGGGGGTGTGTGTTTGTGTGTGTGTTTTTGTGTGTGTGTTCTTGTGTGTGTGTTCCTGCTACAAAAGAATGGTGCCTGCTTTAAAAACCTTTGCTTCTGTCACATATTCCTAAATGGGACACACAGGTAGTTTCAATAGGAAATAATTGCTGTCTTTAAAATATTCAGGTCCCTAGCTTTTTTATAAGGTTTTGATCATTTCAACAATTTTGCCTCTATTTTTTTGAAAATTATTATTACCAAAATTGAAAGTGAAAAAAGTGTCTGTGACAAATAAGGTCAGACTTGCTCCTAAATATAATTTTCTCCTAGCACGCTGATATTACTGTTATGTCTATTATGACATTTCTATGAATAAATAGTTCATATTATAAGAAGACCTATTTCCATTACAAGTGTTGCTTTTTCATTTTTTCCCAAGCAATATTCAACCAGAATGTGATTTACAAGTATTACCTAGTTTTTATGTTGCAGGGTCTTTTTTTCTGTTAGATACATGCACAAATTCATACATGTATAACCATACATCTATTCATATATCTTTTTCTGCAGTTTTGAATCTGCCAATTTGAATTAGGAAATCATATAACTGCTGCAAATAGAGCAAGTGATTCTTGTTGCATCAAAAGGCTCAATGTCCAAACTTACGATGATTATAAGAACATTCCTTTACAGTGAAAATATTACTATTTTGAATATTAAATTACAATGGGAAGGTCCTCTTTGCAATGTGACTTTATATCCTTCTTCAGTCTTTCATAATCTCTCCTTTCTATGAAAATGCTGTCAAAGAAATGAATGCAGTATGTTTTTAGGTAATCCTGGAATCATTATGTGTGGAGCTCATAAGCAGAACAAAGGAGAGATACAGAAGTAAAAGAGAAAGGAAATCCTTATGCTCCTTACACATATGAGACACTAGCAAGCATATGCTTGAATGAGTAAGAAAATCAAGCTGCAGTGATTAGACATCAATATCTAATTTCATGTCGTATTCCATTCAATAATCAATATCATTTTAGAGCAGTTACTGCAGCTGAACAGAATTTCTGGAAACCAACAAGACAGGCAACCACTTTAAACATGCAGGTATACTCTCAGAGGATAAACTGTGCCTCTCAGAATATTTAGCCTTCTGCCATCATGAAAGTCATTCTTCTGTTTTCCAGTTCTGGATCGTGAATGCCATATTCTTATAGAGATTACATGGAATTTCTAAGCAAATGGGTTTTGGGTCTTACAGACAAATGTGTACATTCCTCTAAAAAGGTTTGGTGACTTTTTCTTTCACAGGAAAACAATGCAATTGACAGGATAAACATTACATGTTTACACAGTTGAATATTTTACAGGGAAAATATTTAATCAGTTTTTCATTGAGATGGTCTGGGATAGTTGGAAGATATTTACATTTGTTTCATCCTCTCTCTTAGTGAGTGGAAGGGATTGTAATAGTGTAAATTTACTGCTGATAAAGCTGTATTCTTTGACAGAACTCTATATACTGTTTTAGGAGTGTAAGTACAGAGGAAAAAAGTGGATCCAGAGAAACATGTTTTAGACTATGAAGTTTTCTTTTGTGGTTTTATTTTTCTGGTTTGTAGTGGGATACTTGTTGGGTTTTTTTCCCTCATGGAAATTCCTTAGCAATAGAAAGAGTAGCTCAGATGCTAATGAGGATTTCTACACTGGCAGCAGACAATATAGTGGTGTCAAAGTGTCTGTTTCCATCATGAGTTTCCCAGGGGACCCGTATGAAATTAACCTAGTTAGCAGTCACAGCCAGTGATATCAGGCTTCCCTAAAATTCCCTTTTCAATAAAAGCAGCCTTATCTGTTGGCAATATCACTGAGTTCCATAGGAGATATGGAAGCCAAATGCATTGGGAATTTTTTTTTGAACAATTTTTATCAAAATATTGTTATTATTATCTCTGATAAGTGAAGACTAGGCTATCTTTCAAGTAGTATTTTATTCCATTTAGTATTCTATGCATTTTTATGATAATAATTTAAAATAAGGCATTATATCAAGAGTTTGAAATAGAATGAATTCGCTAATTCCTTTTTTCTTGTTCTTAATTTCTGTCATCAGGCAAAAGTAAATAATACAGTTCCACACTGAGTTTCCCACTGGGTTATTGCAGTATTCTTTTAAAGTATAAGAAAGATGTTAGGGCTCAGAAAGGCTCCACAAACCTTTTCTATGTAGATATCACAGTGTAACATATTTTGATATATCATCTTATTTAAATTCCAGTCTGGGTAAAGAGATTCAGAATAACAAATTTATCTGTGTTTCGACTGAGAATTTCAAGTCTGTCTGTTAGGTGAAGTGTGAGTCTCCTGCCGAGAGTATTGGAGACTACAGGGACTTCATTAGACATGGTATCTTGTAGAAAAACAGACAGGTTTATAGATGGTATCTAGAGGAATGGCACAATAGGGGAAGATTTGAGTTATGCAATGATCAAGGCTATTAGGATTAGCAGGATTACAGGGAGTGAAGAGAAATGCAGTTTGATGGGTTTTTTCTCAATTGAAGCATTATTTCAAGAAACTCAAAGTATTGCAATATGTCATTCTTTAATCAACACTTACAATCAACAGCCTTATCTGAGGCAAGGGAGCAAATCAGAAAACAAAACTGTCCGAAATCTGGACATCACAGTAATTGAAGGAAGTGACCAATGGTTTTGATCTTTAGAACATCATATTTCTGACTGAAATATGTTCCTTTGTCCTGGGTGGTAGAACTTGGATTAATAGTAATGAAATATTGATGGCATCTCTGCCATTATAGTCCAGCTTTATAAATTGAGGAGAAATGCTGTTAAAGTTTATGACTTGGCAGTTTCTAATTCAAAGTTGAATATTGTGCCTAAAAAAATATCTGGAGAATAAAAGAAACTAAACTTGCAATCTTTTGAAATATATCTAAAAGCATTACATCCTGTTGCTTGGGGCTTTTCCTATAGATAGAGATTTTGGTGTTAAACAGGGAAAAGTGTGATTAATTTCCAGAAATACTTTGAAAGTTGTTTCAATAGTCAGTTTGTGTGAGCACAGTTTGCATCATTCACCAACTATGACGTGGTCCAAGTTGAATTTTGTAAGTATGAATTTTGGATTATTTCTGGTCCAAGGTTTTAAAAACAAATCTCTTGTTTACTTGATAATACAGTTGTGTTTAAAAAGGCTGAAAGCATCCTCAACATAGTAAAAGAGGCTGGGCTGATAAGATAGGAATTAAAGAGAGACTGGCCAAAGGTGCATGTGGATTTGAGTGAAAAGAGTAATAGAAGTTTCAGGGTTTTGACAGGTCATCACCTTTGGCAGCATGAAACTTACTTATCCCTTCAGTCTTGCACTACCTGCTGCTTGTTAATCACCTACAGTTCCTGTACATCAGTATTTTTCATGTATGTCTATGAAAAAAACTCAAAATATGGTGGAAAAATAGAAGCATTGTGAATAAAGCAAGGATATTTGCCAAGCTTATTTTTATATTTTTCCCTGGGTCCTTTGTACAGCTGAATGACTAGAGACATAATTCATCTGATATTTTACAAGAAACTCAATATAATACTTTTTTTTATTTTTCTGGTTTTACATATAACTGTGGTCAGACATGACTGACAACCCATTTTCTAGGACCACTGGAAATATGCCATAGAGCCCCGATAATGATGCTTTCTCCTCTGAAAACACTTTGATAGATTTATATGCGAGGTGCAATATCCTGCAGGAATATCCAAATGTGTTTTGAAAGACCTAGTTTGGTTACTTGCTTCCTCTGAGCGTTGTTTAACCCATACTAATATATCTTGTTACTTAAACTCTTGGACTTTCTCCTGCTTTGCACATCAGTGGATCAGCCATCAAAGTACAAGGTTTCACATGTTATCTTCAGTTGTATTTTGATCAAAAAATTCAGGTGGGAACATTGTAGCACTGAGGTCCACAGTTTAGGAAAATATTGTTTTACAAAGGTCTCAGGTAGTATTTTTCTGGCTATTTTTTCAGATTTTGGCTTATGCAAAAAATGTGCTTGCCATACCTGAAAAATTAAAAGCTGACCCCTGAAACAAACTGATGATAGCTAATTCTGAGACAGATGATCCAGATGACAAGACTGTAAAATAATTCCAAGGGTTCTGCTCTAATGTCTGTCTCAGAGATCCCTTGACTCCAAGCAAAAAGAACATTCCACAAATGGGTTCTTCTCTTTTGGACAAATTTCTAAATCCCATGTTTTTTCCATCTGATATTCTTAGCGTAAAAGATAGGTTACTACTAACTGGGAATTTGGAAGGATTTTATGTATTGTAAGTGAATCCTTTTCCATATTTTTCCTGAAAATGTTAATTAATGTCTATATAATCTATGCCACAGGATTAGAGTTGATTTCTGTCACACATTCCTTCTGGTACTATCTAAATTTACCATTACCATACATCTGCAGCTTTAAAGTATGCAGATGCAATAGTAAGATGAGCATAAATCATTATGAAATTTATCAATAGTAGTATTGGGTAAATCTACTCACAGTTCTGCTCATAGGTTTTCACAGCTCTCTGCCCCATCTTCATTTCTTCATAAAGTTAAAACAACAATCTGTTTCCATTGTAAATTTTTGATGAGATTTCCTAATGGAAAGATTTGTCTGAATGATGTAAGGAATGACAATGGTTACCTAACCACTTTTTTGTTGCAGATGCATTTATATGCAGGTGCAAATTCAATTATTATAAAATAGGTGCCATGTTTGTCTTTTAAAAGGACACTCAGTTCAATGCAGACATCCTCTGACAAAAGAAAGTGTTTCATTAAATCTGCGATAAAGTTGCCCTTGTATTTGTGCCTTACCTAAGAATTAGGTTCAGTGAAATGTAACATTTTAAAATCAGAAAATTCTAAATCATAGGACATGGAGTTGTTAATCTGCCACCTTTGAGCCATGTCTTTAAAAGTCCACAATTATACAAAAGTCCACAATTATACAGATTCACACCCGGTCTTAGCCAACAAGGTCATATTTGAGACCAAACAGAATGATATCTAAAATTTTTTTTTGCCTTTTCAAAGGTAAGTGTGCGGCTAAATGAACTGGTGGGTTCAAGACATCCCCAACAGCTGCAACAGTGGGTAATAGGAAGTTACCCCAAATAGGCAATGTTTTACAATCCCTTTATATATTTCCATAAATTAAGTTGATTTTCCTGCAGGATTTTCACTCTCACAGCACTGAAAGATCAATGTCAAGAGATGGCTTGATTTTTTTTTGCAGTGATATTGGATTAAGACACACATACATATCTCTTTTCTTGAATAAAGTCAGTACAGGCTCAGACCCAGATCTTCTTACACTGCCAAGCTTCAACTAATCCCTTCACCATTCAATACCACTGCACTTAGCACACTGAATCCAGCTGAAATTCCTGTGGGTTTTTGCCAGCAAGGGAGGAACAGTACAGTCAATATTTCACTCTCATATTTTAGCATTCTTTTTCTAGATATTCATAAGTTTAAGTTACATATGCATCAACTCCTTATTTCCTGGCTTTCAGATATCTGAAAGTCACTGGATTAAACATTCTGGAAAGGAGCACGACTGTACTGATATTTTAGATCCTGGTAAAAGACATTTTTGTCAGACATTTGTTATGTACCACACGCTTCAGACCCAAACAAACACGATTTAACTGCATGCCAACGTAACTTGCCAAGAAATGTTTTACAGAGAGTGTGGAGAAACAGGGAGGGGGATTATGTAGCTGTTAGGAGCTGCTGTAAATTCTTGAGGTCATGAAAAAGTTTGTGGAATAGAGCGAAGTAAAAAGAATGCACGAGATTCAGTGAGAAAAATAAGGTAAGGTCAGAGGAGGTTTTCTTGATTTAAAGCCCTGGAGTTGGGATCTGAAGTAGATGACAGACAAAAAGCTTTCTCTGTAGTGCTTGCTGCTGGCAGTGATTATAGGTGTCCTGGGACTAAGCAGTAGGAAACAGAGACATTGTGAATACCAGAGGGAAAAAGATCAAGAACAGAATCTGCAAGAATTTCAGCAGACAGTTTAGCCCAAAAGTAAAATATAGTTTAATAGATTCCTTTTGAACTGGAGATGTCTGTGGCATTGTTTTGTATAGGAAAAGTGAATAACTTTGTTCTGTATTTGTCCTAGAAGTCTGGGACTTGGGAGAGAAAAATATTGCCAAACCACCATTCACCCAGCAAAATATGAAAAGAGACTGTGATAACTCATCAAGGATCCAGTAGGGCCTGTGGAAGCAAAACCAGAATAAATGTTAGAGAAAATGCATCATTCATCTCTGGAGCAGCTACACTCATGCAATGACATTGTACAAGAGATGATTACTGATGAGATGATAAAAAGCAGTAGGGAGCCATGAATAAATATATCCAAGGAAAGTCACAAACATATGATTCATCAAAAAGGGGTATCTTTAGAAACATTTCACTGTTCAAATTGTTATGCAAGGTTTCCTTTAGGAAAAAATTTCTAAGCATGAAACCAAATCAGTTCCTTGTTCCTTTCTCTTAACAAAATAGTGCTCTAATTTTTACCTTGGAAAACAAGAACAAAACCAAAAAAAACAAATCCAAGCTGTTTTCAAAAAAAATCCCACAATGAATTTGCCAAAGTTTTGAAACTTTACAGCATTATGAAAATGAAATGCCAGATTGCCACACAGTTTGGATCATAAGACACAAGACAGGTGTTTTCATGCTGCAGGATAATTACAAATAAATCTTCCATTTCTACCTACAGCAGCAGCTACTGAACTTGCACAACTGAGATTAACAATAACTAATAAATAATGAAGATAAACAGTTGAGAACAATTCTAGCTGATAAAATTTTTGGCTGTAAGAAGGAGGGAAAAAAGGGAAAATCCAAGGAGAAAATGAAAAATACGAAAGTTTGGACATTAATTTGACTGTATACAAAACCTTCAGCGTTCCAGATCTTACCCAATAACTCTAAGTATCATTTTGTCTCAGTTTTAGAAGTGCATGGTGAATAATAGTGTGAATCTGAAATAGTAATAAAATCCACCAATTTTATTCATTTTTTAATATTGGCTTTCTTACTGTACCACAGAGACTGCACATGAATACGATATTTCTACGTCTGTAGTTAGTAGAGCTGGATTGGTGTCATCAGCATTTAACTGTGTGATTGGAATTGTGGTGCTGCTCAGGAAAGCTGTTACCAGCTCCCAGTGTTTGGGGGTATGCAGGATTTCTGGATAGTGCCATAGTTTCAGGTATGGATAATACTGCATATACACCACAATATGTAGTTCACTGTCCCAGATGAACTCATGAATTTTTCATCCTCAACAACTTACATATTTGGAAAAATGTTTTCACAACATACTCTATTTGTTTTCTTTTCTCATGTAAAATAACCTTCCCATACTATAATTCATTATTAATAACACATTATCAACATCAACGTTTAAATAACACCTTTCTCACTCACAAGAAAAGGATGACAGATTAATCCTAATATTGAGATCTTTTTTGTCTTAATGAATGTCTACTCACCAAATGTACTTAACCTAAAATATAAAAAAAAAATTATATTTTTATTACTTGCAACATCGACTTTCATTTAAATTCTGAGTGAAGCAAAAGCACACTCAGAAGAATATGCACACCCTAGAATTGTAAACTCCTGAGTTCACAGTATCCATTGCTAGTGTGGATGGATACTTTGTGCTTATACTTTGTGTTGCATGTTGAGCTTGAAGTTTTATTTGTTCTTTACTGTCTTTAAATCTAAGATAACTCCTTAATGGCATTTTTCAATGTTGGTAATAAAGAAAAATCTATTCTCTGTATTTTTAGATAACATGGATGTGTTCAAAGTTTCCTATCAGAATAAATAGTCTTTGAATTCATATTGCTTACATTATTTTTATTGTTCCATTTTAAAAAGTTCAACAAGTACTTAAGCTTCATTAAAGTATACAACAGATATGACTTGCTATAAAGTCATTAATAAATAATTTTCCTAACCATTAGCAAGTATAAGCAGAAGGAAGCGGATTTTGACATCATACAGTTTGTGAAACATTTCTGTCTTAGGTTCTAAATTATGCAAACAACTGCTTAAAAATACGCACTTATTTTCCCATTAAGACCTTTATTTACATTTTATATGTATCACAATAGCACCTAGGGAATAAGAACATAATATTAAAATCAGGGAGTATTCTTAAACTCTGAACCAGTACATTTTATTACTTAAAAAAATAAAAAACAAAACCGAAAGAAAACTCAGAAAAATGAAATATTTATTGGTTGGAATTTAAAAATATTTTAACGATGACAAGTATTATTTATTATTAATGCCAAAGAAAGAATCCTAAAGGTCTTAAATCATGGAAGAAAAAACAGAAACTAAAATCCAGGAACCTGCTGACTTAGATTACTTTTCGTGATTACCCACAGACTAGCAGTCTTCAGAATTGAGTGTATCATCATGGAGAACAGGGTGATAACAGCTGCTAAAATAAAATGGATCATGGTTGTATAGGGATTTGTAAATAATCAAGAGTACTATAAAGAGAGTTAGTCTCAGCAAACAGAGACTCATTGCTGGCACCTCCAGGGAAAGCGTGAATGCTGAGAGAATGTGCAAGTTGCTCCTTTGAATTAACTTTTCCTTGTGTAGTGTAGGAGTTATTTCTAGAGGTTATCAAAGATTAGGTGATCCATTTGGTCTGGTTGTGCATCATGTGTGATCAGAATCAAATAATCAAAATAAAATGGAACCAGCAGTGCATTAAAGAGGGGAATAGAAAGCCTAGCCTATGTGGTAAATCTCATTTATCTGTTTTGAACAATGAAGGCTTTCTTCTGAAAAGCCCTTTCAGGAAATGAAGGGCTTGACAAAGTCAGAGGTCTATGCTTTAGCACTTACCTACATTAGAGCAAACTCTTAATCAAGATATGCTACACCATTATGAAACTGAGCTTGCATACACTGTAGACTGTAATTCAGTCAACCTCTTCATATTGATGAACTCAGCCTGTTCAGACAACAGATCTAGAAAAGGTAAAAATTTTTTGGAGATAACATCTCGTCAGTAATAACTCATTTCATATAATGAATATGAACTGGCCACACCCCTTTTCGAAGCAATACACAGGTTTTAAAATTGAATATATCTCAGGATCCCCCAATCTTACCCACTCTTTTCTGACAAATGGCAGCAAATATTTCTCCTTTGGGCAAGCAGCTGCGAGGTGAATAGAAAAACTTGGCCTCTACTGACTTTTCTTGCACACTGATTTTTGTGCCCTAAAAAGAAAAATCCCAAAGTGTTCCAGATTCCAATTCCTTATCTACAGAGTGGTTTCTGCATGCATACTAATTTAGGCAAATTTTCTAGATGATTCCAGCTATTCTAACTTGGTGAGGGATCCTATGGACAAATCATCCATAGAATCTTGGAATATCCTGGGTTGGAAGGTACCCAATAGTATCGTTAAATTTGATCTCCTGGCGCTGCACAGGACCACCCTAAGAATCACACCATGTGCCTGAGAGTTGTCCATATGTTTCTTGAACTCTGTCAGCCTTAGTGCTCTAACCTTTTCCCTAGGGAACCTCTTTGAGTGCCCAACCATCCTCTGGGCAAAGAGCCTTTTTCTAATGTCTAACCTAACTGCCCCTCCCATCCTCACCCCTCTACCCATCACAGCTTCAGGCCCTTCCCTTGGGTTCTATCCCGGTCAGCAGAGAGATTAACAGTGTCTAATACATGAGCAGTATCTAATCCTCCTTGAGAGGGGTGTTCATGACTGCAGTGTAAATTAATCTCCAGGGGTCTGATGAAGCAAATGTGGAATGCCAGAACTGGAGATGCAAGAGAAGATGTCAGAAACAGAAGTGGGAGTGGAGCAAAAACCAAGACTTCATCAAAAAAAAGAAAATATTTAGACAAATAGTTTTTATCCAAAATTAACTATTAATATGTAATCTTTTATATTCAATATCTCTGTCCACTCAGGGCAGCTTACTGTGCTTCTTTCTTCTGCAGTGCTCTTCAAGGTACCTTTACTCGCATTTTAACTAAATCTAATAAGTAACAGGCATCTTAAACATCTAAGACAGACCACAATAATTTTCTTTATCTTTTAGTGTCTGAAATAACTTTTTTTCAAAATTCTTTGAGATTCCAGGCATGCCTACTCATTTATTACAGACTGACAATTACTGAAGAGAACATTTTGAATATTGTAAAGCTGGCCATTCAGAAAATTGAGGGATGACGGTTCTGTTTGTCTATTTAACCTTATTTAGATAATACACTGATTTTGAGATAGTGTTTAATGAAAAAATTGCTATCCAGTTTTCTGCCTTCCTAATACACACAGTGTATTGTTCAAAGGCTTCAGTATATACTAATGTAGTGATAAAACAACATGATTTAAATTCCATATTAAGTAAACAGAGGGAGAAACACATCTGCAGAAAAGGTCTAGTTTACTGACCTGGGGTCTGATATTGTAGATAAGCTTAACTCTTGTTTCCTGATCTTAGATCATATGTCCCACCTGCATCGTGGTGCTGGCGTATTGGCTTTTTTTGTTTGTTTTATTATTGTTTTTTAACCCCAACTGCTCATGGAATTAATGTGTGAGAAAGATTTTTACATTTATATGGGTTAGATTACTTTTTCCTACTATTTTTATCATTAAATAGGGCCTCAAAAACTGCAGAGGTAGCGAAATCCATGCAGCAGATTTGGGAGTTACACGCTTGAAGCTAAGAAATCAGTTTAGCTTCAGACACACTTTGAATTTTCATTCCTTTTTTTGTTTTGTTCTCTTTCAAACACAGAACATTTAGCCTTTCCAGAGAAGGGTCCAGTCTTAAACTAGATATCTATCTCCTGTTTTCAGGAGGTAAGGAAAAATAGGAAATAGGAGTAGGAAATAATAGGAAGTGTCCAATGTTTAGATTCCCTTGGTATTTGGTCCATCTAAAAAAATAATTATTGATAGTCATACGATATGAAACACAGAATGTATGACCTTCATAACAGATTGTAAGATTTCCTGAGTGAATAGGCTCTTCAGCCCTTTTCTTAAAATTGAGCCAATCTCATTATTTCTGTGGACATAAAAGAGAATAGAGAAGAGAGAGTCAGACTGTAATGGATTATTTAGATACTCAGTTGGGAGAGAGTGACATGATTCTAATTCTGCCTATTAAGCATGAAAGGCAACTGGAGTGCAGGATGAGGTGTGCTTAAATTCTCACAGAATCACAGAATAAGCTGAGTTGGGAGGATCATCGAGTCCCACTCCTGGCGCTGCACAGCACCAGCCCCAAGATTTCAGTGGAGCACACTGCCTATCTACAAGGTAGTGAAATGCTTCTGTTCTGCACAGAACGAGCAGCAGCAGGAGCAAACACAAATTCACAGAGACTACTCAAAAGAGCTACATCTCCAAAACCGAACATTACAGCCAGCATACGTAGATACTGTGGAAAGCAACCTATTGCTCTGTCTGTAGACACAATAAGAAATAGGAAGAGTAACTGGTCTTGATCAACATGCAAAGATTCAGATTGGGAACCTGGGGAATCATTCCTACTTTGGGTGATTTTAGCTAGATGTGAAGATAAATCAGATCTTGATAAGATATTTCATAATTGTTTGTGAACAAGAAATGCCAAGGCCAACAGGTCAGGTATGTATGTTTTGGTTGTGGCTATAGGTGATTTGAAGGGGGGGTGTTTTGGTTTGGATTTTGGATTTCTTTCAAGAAACTCCTATACTGTAGGACAAAAATCCTTAGAGAGATAAAAATATCTTTCCAAGATATGGTTAATAGAAGAGGAAGTGTATCAGTAGATTATGAAACAGAGAAGGGAACCTAATTTTCCTAATAATGGAATACCTGTAATAAAAATAGACCTGCCACACTCAAAAAAAACCTCTCAAAGATAATTTAGGTAGATCTGTGGCATTTAGTATTCTAGGAAGTTCAGTAGCTAGATTTCACTGGGAGGAGATGGTGACAAAGAATTTGTCCAGCTATGGTAAAAATATCATCATCTAGCTACTGAAGAAGAGATTTTGTGGCAAAAATATATGTGTTCAATAATTCTGTATTGAACACATTGAGAATTTTTTTTCTTTGAAAGGAAGTTTGTTTGGCTTGGAGAACTGTGGCTTTTCTGGCTTACATTTGGACTTAGCTCTGTACATGAAGTATGATCCCAATTAATATAAATAGTTGAAGCTGTTCAGGTTATTAAGGCATAATACAGAGGATAGTATAAAGTAAGATGAAATGATATAGAAACACAACTAGACACTCTGGTAAGTTCTGAAATCAGTTCATGTAGCAGATTTAAAACACAACAACAAATACAAGACTAAAGAAAACATATCATTAGAAAGAAGTGTCTTGTCGGATGCGTCAGTAGAAGTGATTCCTTGACCTATAGAAAGAAAATTACATACAAAAACTTGTGAAAACTTATATTTTGGGGAAAGTTGTTTTCTTAAGGGCCCTTCTTAATAAGTAAAATTTCAGAACAGGGAAGGGATACCATCAAAACGAGGAGTTTGATATTTTTACACAATTCCAGCAGAAGACAGCTGTCCTGACATTCAAGCACAGTTAGTGCCAGACAAAGCTCTCATCTGATGCTGTAAGCAGGGCCTCGGGGCCACACTTGCACAAAGGCAAAAGGATCACTTGAGACTCGAGCACATTTCCAAACCATGGACTGACTGAGCAGTGGTGTGCAAAGCAGAAAAAGGATCTCTAGCTTTACTGCATGCAAGGAAGGATATATGTTGCTTCTTTTTCCTGAGGGAGACCACGCTTGATAGAAAAAGTTCATGGGTTTTGAAAGATGACTGCATAAAAGAAGTTAAAAAAGGCTTCTGAATTTTAGAAACTTTCCATTCCAGTTGTATGATTTACAGGCAGGGATGGAAAAGACATCGTGGGAACAGGAAGCTTGTTTTAAGCTTGGAATAGAAATGAAGTAGGAAGATATTGAGGTCTGATACTGGACCTAAGTGAGCCTTTCAGAAAAAAATCTTCACATGATATGACCTCTCTCAGAGGAGAGGTCTGTTCCTGCAGAAGCCTCAACATAAAATCAAACTGCCAAAGATAGTGATGGTAATTTATATCTTGCCATTATAAGATGATCTTTCTGACACAGATTATAATGTGTTTAAGAACAACAGATTTTATTCTGTGTTGATTTCTGGTTGCAATTTTCTAGGTTTGGTAGTGCCAGAAACACAAATGTTAAACACAAACTTAGGTCAGCTAAGTCCGTGGTTTAAGTTATGGAGTAGTATCCTTAAATCTGATCCTCTCACCTGCTACAGTGTTGTTCAAGTGAAATCAGAAATAAGATCATTAAGCACTTTAGACAAAAGTAACACTATTATATGCTGTTGTAAATACTAAAAGAGATTGGGTCAGGGGTTCTGGGTTCTGTATAGATATATATGCATATATGTGGAGGGAGGATAAAGATAGGCAGAGACAGCTAGGCCCAATATATAAATTCTGTTAACACCATAGAACTGGGTTTATGTGTATGTTACTGAAATTAAATAAATCATAAGAATATGGGCAAAAAAAATAGAAATTTTTGAGGAATTTTGCCTTATTCTGGGGAGGTGGTAGCTAAGCAAAAACAACTGTATAAAGAATGGAAAACATTTTCAGAACCTTCAGCAAGAGAAGATGGGAAAGAGGTGGACTCTGTGTGCCTGTTTTCTAAAAAAGAAAAAGCTAGAGAGCAAAAAGGATCAGAGGAGGTGCTGAGCAGCAAGACACAGAGCAAATATCTAGTAGTGTGCATTGTCTCTTTGTAAAGGGTTGTTGAAGGGCAAGTAATGTGTAACTTAGTGTTGCAAGGCAACACCTCTGGAACATTCTTGTAAAACTGGTTTGACGTCTGTACACAAGGAGAGCCAATTTGGATACAAGGACAGCTGCAGACCTTTCCTCTTCCTTCTCAGATCATAGAAAAATATTTGTGGCTTGCTTCATAAATAACAGAGGTTTGCCTTAGAAATTAGTCCAGGACAGAAGCTTCATTACCTGCAGAAAAGCTGCACATTCAGTTTTGATTCCTGGATCTGTGAAGGCCACAGAAAGCTGTTGTGTCCACTGCAGCTTCTGCCCTTCTGGCATGGCTGGGTTTTCTGCCAGGGAAACCAAGGTGTGGCTGGTCTGTGACAAGGTCTTTTCTTGGATATGTACTGGGGGAGATGAGAACTTGGAGTGAGCAATGGTGCTCACCATCCCTGCAGGGCCGGTGCTTAGTCAGAGACATTAAGAGAGTTAGAGACATTAACACCTAACAATATTACTTTGCCCTAGAGGCTGCCCAGTTTCTGCTTAGTCTAATACTTAATTTTTTGTCCAGTTCTAACAGCACCTATATTATTTCTTCTGTTTCATTACCAAATGTAGTCTTCTCAGTTCAGCAGGTCCATGCCCTGAAGCCCTGCTAACTGCCAGTCCTTTTCTCCTTATTTTCTTTACTTCAGTTAGGATATTTTCAGTCCTGTTTTCTTCTCTACAAGATCTGTACCACAATCTTATCCATCATCCATTTATTTGTTCCGATTTTTCCTTGATGAGCCTAGGATTTAGATCTTGTCTCCTTTTTTAGGTCAGTGCTTAGGCTTCCTCCTCCATATTTCTTGCAGGCTGGAGAAGCAGCGTGTACCACAGACAGCCTCTGAAGAGACTGATTCCCTTTTATTTTTTCCAGTTCTAGCATCTGTGCAATCCCACTCCTACTTTCCTGACGGTGAAAATTGCTAAATGGAAAATCTGATTTTCCTTTTAGTGACTCCATAACTTTAGTTTACATTTACATTTATATGAGCCCATTGCTGAGCCCATGACTCACAGCAGAAGCTATGGAAGAACATATGGTCTAGAAGCACGCTGAGGGTATGAGGGGCTGAGCACAGTAAGATGCCCCATGGATCTGGTGCCTACCCTGGCTGGTCTGAAGCTGTGATAAATTCAAATGTGCTAATCTTTGTTTCCTCTGGCAAGTTATTATTAAGCTTCTATACTTAGAGAGCTAGAAGGTCTCAGATATCCTAGCCAACCTCAGCTAGGGATCTTCACCCTGCCCAGGACTCTCATTTAAGCTCGGGCTGGCAATATGACAAAGTTGTGCCTGTGTTAAGACCTTATGGCCTTGTTTCCTGGTTGGATCCCCTATACAGACTCCAGCCCTAGTTCCTCACTTGCTTTGTCTGTGACCATCTGATGACCCTGTTAGCAACCCTAACATAGAGCAGAGCAACCACTGGGAGCAATTTCACTTGTGGCTTCTCAGCCCTGAGGGAGCAGCCATCTGTTGCTGAGCCCTGACACCCATGTGGCTAGTCTCAAGGTCAAAAGGAAAAGACATATACCAAATGCCAGTGTTAAAACAGAGCAATACTAAAAGAGTACAGAATTATCTCAATTTATCCTTTCTTCTGGCAGAGCTTCCCAGTGTGCAGCTCCATGGCAGCTTTAACATCACGAGGAAGTTATTTACGGAAGGCACTGTAGGTGGGAAAAAGAAAATTCCATCCGTTCAAAGAGCTGTCTGCTAATGCAGTTACTCTGTGTGCTAAATATCTCTGGTAGGTGTTTGTCTTCATGGCAGATTTCTGTTTAACGTCGTGCTACTTCCTGCAGTGCACTGACTCTTTCAGCCCTGCACTTTACTTTACTGACCTTGATTATGCACCCTTTTTGTGGGTAATAAGTGCAGGCTTCAAAAAAACCCACATCATTGTACTTCTAATTCCCTAGCCAGTTCAGGATCCTTTCTCTCACAGAAAATGTTTGAGCTTAGTATGAGACTTGGGTTTGCCTGAAAAGCTAATGAAGCATTTATACCTTTGGCTTGCGGGTCTTTTATTTTATTTCAATCCTCCCTCACAGCTTGGATCATGGAGCTGGAGCCAAGGGAGCAAGTGGGCATGCCTTCAAATTGTAACTTGCCTTCAGCTGCAGCTTTTCCTGGCTCATGAACGCAGTCCCTGAGTGTCACTGCTGATGTGCTCCCATTCATGGTGTGTCTAACTGAGCACTTATGGCATACTGGTATAGGCACCTCTCTTTGTTTAGGAATGTGTACCCTATAGCTTTGCACAAAAGCTATTGTGCTGGGTAACTGTGGATTGTCTGAGGGATGATGTCATACCTAAAGACGCTTTTCTTCCTTCTGGTTGCAAAACTTTCATTCAGCACACTTCTTACTACTTCTGATTCTTGTCATCTTCCTGTCTTCCATCATCATTGTTCTGTCTGCTTATTATGGGCAGGAGACTATTGTTGTATTTATAAATGATGAATTTTCAAAGAAGAGAAGTTTTGAATTTTTTCTCTGATTTCTTCTGTGGTTTACCTCATTTGCTATTTATATCATCTAATCTTTCCAATCATATGATTCTACTCCATGTCTAATCATATGACTGGATTAGTTTACAGAACTGTGATCCTTTTCTCCTTAAACACAAGAAGGGTAGTGTGCAACATTTAGTTGTCATCTAGTGAATAAGTGTTTTTCTTAACACTGTTTATTTTTTTTCCCTTGGTCTTGCATTTTTCCCCAAGCTTTCAAGCAGAAATAGAAACAGCTGTTGAAGCATAACTTATCTTCACACATTTTTTTCTCTTTATAATTAAAGTTGGTTTGAACATTCAGTATTTATATCTGGATTTCCCTCTCTAATGTGGGATTGCATCTCAGGTGGAATGATCTCAGGTGGAAGATTTCACCAATGGAGATCTCACCCAGTATAAAATATACCCAGTATGTATTAGGAGGGAGTGGTGTTAGCAGACCTCAGTGAAATACTTTTGGACAGTAAGATGCATCTTTGTAATGACTGCTTATGAATGATTACACTGGGTTCCAGGGCAGCAGGAGGCTTATAAATTTGTGGAGGGGTAGCTACAGATATTATTGCATGTCTTTGTTTTGTTTATTTTGCATTTTATTTTATTTACAAACAGTTTTACCTATAAGAACAATAGAAGATCCATTAAGCCATTACAATTAGAAATTTCAGTGATTTGCAAAGGATTCTTCCCATGTGAGTAGAGTCCTACTCGACATTCTTGCTGTCCAGAGATCCAGGAATACTTAATTTTTGGGATAGGGATTTTGAATACTTCTGAACACAGTGATAGTTATGTGAGTCTTTGCGATCTGTTGGGTATGAAACTAAAATGTGCTTTCATCACTGTGGCTATTGCACCATGTACGGCAGGTTGCATGGTGTAAAATATTTTATTGATCCTCCTTCCCAGTTAATTCCATTCAATAGAGTGCAGCAGATCACACAGCCTAGGAAATGATGTGATAGTAGTGCCTCAAAGAAGAATATCAGAATATCCTAGGGACTGTAGCTTTTAGAGAGGTTGGGAACTTCAAACTTTGCTAGATTACTGGGACAAAGCCAGTTACTCGCATTGACATCTGACTTGCCAGAAACGTGTCTAGCTCAAAATATTTAATATAATTTTTCACATTTACTTTCTGAATCACCTGTTTTTTCACAATGTATTTCTAATGGCATCTGTATCGAGTAACTGGGAAGGTTTAACCTATGTACATCAGAGATGGGTGACTCAAGGCTTTTGCATTTGCAGAGGAGAAAGAATTTAAGATTAGTTGCCTGCATCCAGTTTCCTAGTTGCTTTTCCAATATTTATTCTCATAGCATTACCTCCTGCTATTTCAATTTACACTGCCAGTTCTGGCAATTTCTGTTTCTCTGTAAAACTCCTGTAAAGCCTGGCCCATTTCTTTGCCACATAAATAGAGCATTTACAAAGCTGAATGTCTACTGTGGTAGTAGCTGTTCATATTTGATTTTGTCTGAATAGCAGAGTCATACTGAGCAAGGAGGGAGGCTGAATCTACCCTGTGCATTTGTAATGGTTTGCAAATACAGTCATATTCTCTCTCATTTACTGAGCTGGCTTTTTTTTTTTTTTTTTTTTTTTGCTATGGAATGCAGAAGAGAAGCTGCTGCTCCCATAACACTCTGGAACAGCAACACAAACTCAAAGAGCTGATTTATGCCCTATTTCCACTAAGTCATGCAAATTGGAAAGCTTCAAAAGCCTTAGCAATCTGATGCAAATGGTAAGATTATTGTTGGAAGCTGATTTCCATGTGTATATGTTGTACGCATGCCTTCAGACAATATACAGACCTCTATAAGCACAAAGAAGTTGCATGCATTTATTAATGACTAAGGACAGCCTTGTTTTCAAAGGGGAAGTAAAGAAATAATTTTGCCATGAACAAGCGCATGTGGAGGTAAAAAGAAGAAAAGATTAATTGATCATTTTCTGTAAGATGTGTTCATGGATTTTCAGAAAAGAATCAAAAGAACATATCTAACAAACCCTGCATACAAAATAGGATTAAAAGTGACTGTCATGATTCAACCCCAGCCAGCAACTAAGCACCAGCAGCTGCTCAGAAGGGAGAGAGTATTAGAAGAGTAAAAATGAGAAAATTCGTGAGTTGAGATAAAGACAGTTTAATAGGTAAAGCAAAAGCCATGAACACAAGCAGAGCAAAACAAGGAATTTTTCCACCACTTCCCATGAGCAGGCAAGAGTTCATCACGAAAGAAGGGGTCCATCATGCATAACTGTTAGTTGGAAGAACAGAGGCCATCACTCTGAACTTCCCACCCTTCCTGCTTCTTTCCCCAGGTTCATGTGCTGAGCAGGAAACCACATGCTGTGGGGTATCCCTGGGGTCTGCTGGGGTAGCTGTCCTGTCTGTCCCCTCCCCACTTCTTGTGCACTCCCATCCCACTCCGTGGTGGAGTGGAACAAAAGGCAGGAAAGGCCTTGACTCCGTGTAAGCATTGCTCGACAATAGAAACGCATCTGTGTTATCCACATTTTCCAGCACAAATCCAAAACAGCCCCAACCCAGCTACTGTGAAAAAAAAATTGTTCTATCGCAGCTAAAACCAGCACAATGGCCTAGAAATTAATACTCAAAATAGTTTTTTTGTTGCTGAGGGAGCTGGGGTTCTTTATACTGGAAAAGGCTCATAGCAGACTTATTACTCTCTTCTGGTGAATGATGCCTTCAGTGCAGGTATCTCAGGGTACAGCTGCAGTGTGAGCCGCAGGTTGAGCTCTGGGAGCCCGAGACAAGAGGCCATGAACTCCTGACCCTTTGTATAACAAAGAGACTGGGGACCTGTGGCCTGACCGGGTGACCAGGCAATTGGAGACACAGCAGGAGCCATATAAAATCCCAGAGATCCCTCTGTTTGGTGGATCCTGATCTTGTTTCTTGCTCAAGAAGACCCCACGCGGTTATTTTTTTCCCTGGTCCATGTAATGGCTTACATATAACTGTTTAAAATTAGGGTAATAAATTTAATATAAATAAATTTAAAATAAAATGTATTTATTTGAAGGGCCTTCAAAGGTACACCCTGGGGAGTCCAAAGGCTATTGCTAAAATGGATCCCAACATGGACAGCAGGTCTCAAGTTCTTCACATTTATAAATTTGGTTCATTTGCATATCAGGGTTAATTCTCCAATTAAAGCTTCAGTTAATGATGTCATTTCTCCAAGCTTACCCGCCTTCCCAAGATGTTGGTTTACACATTTTGGGCCTAGGACAGTCTGGGTGTCCTTGGAGAGCAGGCTTGAAGAGGGGTTGTAATGTCTATCTTAGCATGAGAGAGCAGAAGTTAACAGGCTACAAGAAACTTCCAAGTTACACACTAGGCAGTACAGGATTTGAAAAATATAAAATTAAAACCCAAGGCATCAGTGCAATCCTTACTTTATTGTAAGAATATTGTAAAATTAGCAAAAAGCATAACTACAGTGCATCACTACTCACACTACACTTATGTTCTTATTCTGGGTTTATAGTCAAGACTAAAGTGAACCTAGATAAAAGATTGCTTTTTAAGTAGGGTCATCTGTAGAACCAAGGAAAAGCAAGAAGCGTGTTTTGGAAAGCTACTCACTGATTGACAAAGAAAGGGGTGAGACCATTGGAGGGGTATACAGATGCAAATTGGAGAAGGTAAGTAGTCAAGACTTCAAGAGGAAGTCTTCACTGTGCTTAGAGGCTTTGCTCGCACAACTAAATAAAACAGAATTACCTTGTGGAATCAAGCACTAGTGTAATACGCTATGTATAATTTCTTTGTTAACACAATGATTAACTGGGAAGATTTAGAATGAAATAGAAGTATTTCAGAAATTTGGTAGATTTGCTTCTCTCTCCTTTGGGAAAGAGAATGTTTAAGCAGATGAATATGATCTAGAGCATAGCGGCGCCTGTGATTTCAGGGTTAGAAACGTGCCCCAGCCTCTTTTAGTTTCTTTTGTAACCACAGGCCTCGGAAAGGGAACAGAGAATGGATAATCCTGTGACAGCATTGCTGTACTGAGAAATGGATAGTAAAAAGTGTAGTCATTCAAGGTAAAGTGTTGATTAAAGATCTGATTCCAAGCTTATTCTGCATTTTCAGCACTCCTATGAAATTCCATGGGGGCTTTAGAGGTGCCTTCTATGCAGTCCCTAAGGGGAGCAAACAGCTGCTTTCCCTTATAGTGAATCACTTCTAAAGACTAATGGGATTTGCTAACAGGAGAAAAATAATTTGCACCTGTCTATGTCTTCAGAGCATCTGGTCAATTTAAACCAATTTACATCAATATTCAAAAAGTGTGAATTTTGATGTAATATTACACTTTGAAATTGGTCCATTCATTATTTATAATGGATGTTGCTATGAGCCAGTTTCTTTATGGACTGGCTAGAAGGAGGTTTACTTGTTTCTATTTACCAATAGTAGTGTGGGAATTCTGGATTTTGCTACAAATGTGCATGAAGAGCACACTTTCCCACTGAAAAAAAGCTGCTGATAAATTAATGAATTGAAAGTTCTGGTTCTAAATTATTTTTGTGCATACAATTTTTAATTGGGACACAAAATAGTCCTTAGCTTGTCTTCAATTTCTCACAATTTTGCCAGTTTCTAGGCATTTGAAATGAAACCTTCCATCTTAGCCTAAATTTCACAAAAAATCATCAATAAACAGTGCATGGCCATTTTCTAGTACAAGGCTGAAGAAAACTGCACTTTCCTTTCAAGTTAAAAACAAGTGAAAGAATTGCAGTGGTGTTGCTGTCAAGCTTTAGTAACTCAATATGAAAAAGGTGATTTGACATTTGGCACCAGAGCAGGACTGCATTTTGAGTACGCTGTTTACCAGCAAGTATCTGTGAAATCTATTGGCATAAATTGAATCTGTAGGGCAGATCAATATGCTGGATGAAAAGCTGGCGATATGTTCAATGAAGTGTGTATTATGTCCAAGAGCAGGGACTGTGTCGTGGCTGAGTTGCCAATCATTTCTTCAATGCTCTTGAACATCAGGAGTCTGTCTAATGATTCTTTGATTTTTGGTTGGTTGATTTTTTTAAATCAAAAGACACATTCATCACTAAGACAGCAAAGTCAAGTGCTGAACAGTTAGAAAATTGTAGGTTTTAAATTTATTTGCAACCTTACCCAAATACATATATATTAGGAGACTATTTTGTTCGGTGCACTTACAGTGTTTTATTTCAGTGGGATATTTCTTTCATTCAGTGCTCCTGGTAAGCCTGGTGAATCATCAGGCTGATTCCAAATGCTAACAAACAGAATCGCTGCTAAACTCAGAAGATATGTAGTGACAAGGCAAGGCACAGGAAGAGTAATTAATGCTGATTGCCTTAGAGTTATAGTGTGATTTTAGGTAAGTCAATGAAACCATGGCTTTTTTAGTTGTGACCCCTGCGAGTATCTAGACTCTGAACCAAGGACAAGTCTGGGCTTGCACTGAGGCCCACAGAGATCCATGAGGTCTTCTTCAAAACACCCTTCTGGCTTCATGGAAATTTCACAGACAAAACTGCAAACAATGAACTTAAGTCTTGACTTACTCATCAGCTGGTTGCCTAGTTGCTTGTCCACTTTGAGCCAAGAGTAGGAAACAATACACCGAAGGATGGAGACCCTCAGAGGTGTCTTAAGTGGGATCATTTAGCGGGTAAGTGTATTGAAATGTACTTCCAGTAGGAGACTGGCTCTGGCATTTCCCGACTCCCCAGGCCATAATTTTGCAACTTCTGAATTTCATGGGCATTGTGAAACTGAGAAATAGTGTGGAGCTTTATAATCCAAAGATAAATTATACACAAGTGAATAATTTTTATAGAAAAAGAGTTTTTCCCAGTTTTTTCTTGGGTTTGTTGTTTTTTTTTTTTTTTGCAAAAAGTAGAAGAATGATTACCTTTTTTCACCCTTTACTTGTTTTCTCATTTAAGTTTGGACACCATGTGGGATGTCCTTTTTTCCATTTGTTTGGTACCATTCACAGTTGGTTGTTCTGGTCATTTCTCCTTCAACTTTCAACTACCCAACAGTTGTAGTATTCATTTTCTGATTGAGATATCACGGATTTTGCTCTGCAGTGTTAAACAGTGTCATTGCAGAAGAATATAAAGAGAAAGCCAGTGAAGAGAAGGTGAAAATAGTGAAGCAAAAAAGAGACAGAGGAAGATGAGGCAACTGGTGTCTGCCACAGACTGGGTCCTTCTCAGTGTGCCTGGAAACTAATGGAACAGTGCCAGGCAGTGAAGTACTGCAGTCTTAGGCAATCTCCCAATTTCCCTAGTGATTGTTGATTCTGTAAAAATAAAGACTTAGCCTAAGGTGCACTGGCCTTCCTACCTGCTGACCTTATCTCCCTTTGTGAACAACTTTTGAACAACTGATTTGTTGCTTGTTATTTATCTGCATTTCAACTGATTCTCAAATTGCTTTGAAGTTTTTCCACTGCTAGTTACAAAGTCTATGTACTGAAGCGTAAGGTGAAATCTCGTCTTTGGGAGTTACTTGGAGACTTTCAATAGCTCTCCTCAGTAGTTCATTGGATAAGCATGATCATGCCATTAGGAAAAGCTCCATCAGGTTACAATAGCTAGTGTCTCTAATTCTCTAATGCCAAGCCTATTCACTTGGCAGCAGGTGACATTTCAATGAGAGTTTGAACAAGCCTCACCAATAGGCAGCATCCTGTTGGTTCTCTCATTATAGCAAGACCTGATTTCCTTCATTAGCTAGAAGACTTCTACTTCTAGTACAAATATCCAAGAACTGGCAATAACTCCAAACTTTCTAAACTGCCTTTCAAGTCCAATCAGAATTGGTTAGATTGTTTACTGGGAGAAAAAAAAAAATCAAAATCCCCAAACAAACAAAAAAAAACCCTCCTCCAAACAAATCAAATCCCCCTTCAACTAATTTAAATTCAGGACCTGCTTTTTCATTTGTGGGTTTTCATGAAGAGCTCAGGATTTTGGATATTGTTTTGAACACACTCCTGTGAAATACTGTATCCCACTTATTTCATAGCCTCAAGACTGACTTTGTGACAGTAACCTTTCCTCACTTTTTAATGTTCTATTCAAATTCTACTCAAATACCTATTTGCAAATACCCAGATGCTAAAGTAACTGGAAATACATAAGGTTCTCATAATATCTAATCCACAAACTTATTACAAATAATAAAATAAACATTAGTAGACCATTTATTTCAAGGCTGCCCAAAATTTTTAATTTAGTTTGTAGATTTTTTTGAATATGTATTTGGAAATTAGTGGGAAATTGTTAATAAAAAAATATATATTTTGAAGGCATGCAGATTTTAAACTTTATTTTTGTGACCAGGCTATGATTATGCAGATATTCTTAAACATGTATGTCAAGAAAATTCAATACTTTTCCTCTATTCTATTTCCCAGAATATTTAAGAATTCATTCATTCATACTTCTCCCTTTGCTTACACTCTAATGGTCCTCTGCTTGCTATTAGGTTATAGAAATTGTCTACGAGGAATTAACTGGAAGAGGTATCTACAGTCGGAATATTGATCTTTCTTTTTGTCATACCCACTCATATTCCCATGATGCCTTAGGTTTTAACTTTTATTTTTCAAATCCTGTACTGCTAGTGTAACTCTGAAGTTTCCTGTAGCTTAAGTGCTTTTCTCTTATGCTAAGATAGACATAACAAAACCTCTCTGGCTTGCTCTCCAAGGACACCCAGAACTGTAAACCATCATCTTGGGGAGAGGGGGGCAAGCTTGGGGAAATTCCATCCTTGGCTGGGTTCTGGTTGGTGAATTTAGGCTGATGTAAAAGTGTGAAGAACTCGTGACCTGTCGTCCATTTGGGAATCCACTGAGGCAGGAGCCTCTGGAGCCCAAAGTGTGCATCTGAAGGCCTTTCAAATAAATATCACTTTTATTCCTTTATTCTTATCTAGTCTCTGTTTCTAGGTAGCCAGTTAAGACATCACCCAGTAACCTGAGAAGGATGACATTTTCAGTTGTATTGCTAGTAAAGCGTACATCTTTGCTTAGTCTTTGATTTATGTAGTTCCTTGTTTTGCTTCCTGAACATAGAAAACAATGCCTAACTTTAAATTAATGTTTGAGTTTTAATTTGAATTACTTTCTGATATGATACATTAATTCTCATCACCAACTGCGGTGTCATAAGTCTTCAGAGCCAATTTAGGTGAAGCTAGAGAATCTTATACCTTGCTGAGGTCTGGTGCTATAGCATTAAATTATTGTTTTATACTGCTTTGCAATCTGAAGGTACTTTAATTTTCCTGCTGGCAGGAAATGATGAAGGCAGGAATGCACTAAAAGTTTTTAGTTCCTTTTAACTAAGATGCATTGGTACAGCTGGGTAAATCTATTTGTCTCTACACACTATCAGGTTTTGGACATATTTCTATTTCAGTGCTGTTCACTCATCCCATGTAACGCTGTGGTTGGTGACAGCACAATGAATCCTTGAACATTTTTATTTGGTATGGCCAAACCCTATGTGGCCTACATTTGTTCTTAGGACAGATTTCTATGCAGAGGTGGTAGAAAAGTAGTCTAAAAATGGAAGAGTTAGGTTCTGTATTGCATCACAATACTATATTTTTTTCAGAACAAGTAACTCTACTTCACCATCTTGGCATAACTTCAATAAAAAGCTTGGAGGAGCTGTTACATGAATCAATGCATGGAGATCAACTGAATTACAGTATAAACCAAAACACTGATACTTAACATCTTCTGAACCACATTTGCTCAAATTATATATTGAAATTAACAAAAACTTAACATGGCAAAGTTGTTTCTTTATGAATATCTTATGGCACGTTGAAATATGATCTAAAATGTCTCATTATCTCTATTCGTAGAATAGTTTATGAACTTGCTTACCACAGAGAAGGAAGAGGTTTCTTCTAAAATTTGTCCTAATTCAGGTAAATGCTAGTGATGAAAAATTACATTGCATTTGCTACAGAATCCTCTTTCTTGCCTCACAGTTTACAAAAGTGAAAACAGCTGGGAAAATAAAATAAATTGACCTGCAGCATGCAAAAACTGCAATATTAACCAGTTCCTGGAACACTAAAGTTTTGCCAGATATTTACATTTTAAACTTCATTGAAAGATACTCCCTGGAATGCTGATAGTCCCACAATCACACAAGGATCTCCTGCTTTAGATTGGGTTATGACAAGGATGTAAATAGTATGACACACTTGTTCATATTTCCAGGGGATTGTTTAAATTCTCAACAGTTCTTCAACTATTGAAAAGTACTTAATATTTTTAATAAAAAAATTCAATATGTGCCTCAGCTTTTAATTTGTGAGCATAACATGCTATTTACGTGAGGGAAACTTGAATTCTCCTAAAAGAAAATAGACGATTTAGATAAATGTTAAATACTTTCAGTGCCACCTATTGGCTGATAAATTGTTTCAAATGAACATCAGCTTCATAATTGTGAACAAAGTGAAGAAGGGCTACCGATAGTAATACTTCTAACTTGTACTGAAGGTAAACCCAGCATCAGGGTCTATAATCATATTTGAAGACATTATCCCATCTCAAAGAATTTAACCACTTTTTATTTTTCTATAGAGAAAACAACAAATTCTGTGGGATGTTTCAGACATATTCTGGTGGTCTCAATGTTCTAAAGCATTTGGAGAACAAGTATGGTGCTGGGAGACATAAGAAGAAGTCCAGAAATTATTAAAATTTGCCTTTTTAGCCTGAAAATGGGGTTTTATTTGTCTGAATATATCATCTAATCAGTTTAGCTACATTAACTTCTCTGTAAAATGCAAGCCAAAGATACTCTTCATTACATCTCAGATTCCGTTTCTGGAATATACTGAATTCTGTGGTATCTCTCAGTACTTAGGCATGTACTTAAATTGCCACATTCATAATTTCATCAGGAACATGAGAAATACCATTCAATTACTTGGTTAAAGGTAATCTCATTATTGTTTTCTAGAGCAAAATTTGTCATTCTGCATGAATGAGGTTTATATATTTCATCATTTTTAGAATGTGTATGTTTATCAACTCTCCTAATGGCATTGATTTTAGGATTTTAGGTAGGCTATCTAGAGACTGTGTTTATACAAGGAAGGCTTATTTGTTACATACCTAGTTACGAAGCTTGATATTTCTTTGAAGAAATTATAGTTGAAGATTATTTCTTAGTTCTAGGAATTCCACCCTCACGTATGATTTATACTTTTCCTCTCTTTCTTCTGAGGTTTTTTGATTGCCTTCCAGATAAGTTCTGTCACAGCAAGGACATGGAATTATGGCTCATAATTTCAAATTACCTAACTGCTTTGAAAACTGGGCTTGATCATAGTGCCCTGTGTCAGAAAGGGACTTGGTATCCCATACAGCTCTTTGTTCACATTTGCTGACAGTTTTAAATAAAGAGTCAGCTTATTTCTTTGATAAATTAGGTATTTTAGATCAACTGTTTGGGAAAAGAGCAGAGCTACACCTATGCCCAGAGAGTCCAACCACTGCAAACTGAGAGTGGCCAGCTCTATCTTGGGAGGGGGAATTTATCTAACTACTTTAGAGTTCACAATCTATTTAAGGTGAGCCTTTAAGTTCCTTCTATAGTCAAAGACAACCTCTCCAAGTTGGTAGCTTGGAGAGAAATCCTAGTTATAGGACAATGAACTGGAACACTGAAGTATTTTTACGAGGTGCTTGTCCTGTAAAAGGGACAAGGGAATATACATATTCCTATACAGGGAATGCAGGTGACCTTAAATTTAAAACTGAAACTTTTTAGGAGGCTGACATTTTGAAATTAATCTTATCCTTACTGCCAAACATTTTAACTATGAACAGGTCCATTGTGGGCATTTCCAATTGTCTCAATTTATTTTTGAAAAAAAGAAAAAATTGTCAGATCTATGTTACAAAACTAATCTTGGGATAATGTCTCCAGCTGGGGGCAGGCAGGGCAAGACCTTTCTGGCTGAGGTCTCAGAGATCGTGGAACTGGCCCTGGCTGTTGAGGTTCACCCTGCCTGGCCCATGGACAGCCTCCACCCTTCCTGTCCTCATAGTGCACTGACACTGTCATCCTTTTGGCACTGATTTAATCTGTCCTTTCAGGTCTCTTCTACTCCTGGCTTTAATTTTTGCTTCTCCTTTCCCCTTATGCCCTCTCTGAATCAGACTGCCCTTTTTTGGCACTGAAATGCAGCTAAGCAGGCTGAAGGCTATGAACTTTGGCCACAGACTCAGAAGCCGTGACAGAGGCTGAGTCAACAAAATGACTCAAGGCCTGAAATACATTAGAAAAAAGAAATAAAATCTGTCCCATAGGATCTGAAATAAATTAGGTTTTTAAGAAATGCTAGCAAATCCTTTACCAAAGCAGAAAAATCCCAGAATGGGAGCAGTGGTTTTTCAGGGTAACATGGTGACAAGAACATGATCTGCAGTGCTACACTATAACCACAGGTGAGGGAAGAATACAGAAGTTCAATAATTGTTTAAAGACAGAAGAAAATGTCTGACTCAGTGTTCCTCTGAAGCCCAGCTTACTACACTGGTGGTCGTACTTTAATTCCCATATCCAAAAAATATACTATATTTTTTTATTATACTATAGATACTGTATATATACTGTATAGGCTGAACTGGAAATGACCCTTAGCTGTAGAAATTATTTCCTGGCTAGGGGCAAAATGATATAAGTACATCTAATCTTGCCAAATGTGAGGACTAGAAAATGAGTATGGAAGACCATTTGCAATACTTTCCTTGTTAGAAGCTTTTGTTTACATGACTCACAAGATTTTGGTTCTGTCATACCCAAAAACAAAATTTACCTTTTAACTAGTCCTCTGGATAAAACCAAATGTAGACTTGGAATGCTTTTTTTAACAGAAAAAATCCACTCATAACTTATATAGCCTTTTTTGATAAACATTTTGATTATTAATAGGGTTAATTTATTAGGTTAATTGGTCTCTAATTTTCAAAAACAGGACAATTTTTCATATTAAATTTTCAAGTACATACATATCGGTAAATAAAATTTGTTGGAGAATTGCCTATGACATCATCCTCATTTTAGTACTTCCCATTTCCAAACAAATAGAAATCATGTAAGACCTACCTTTCAGGTGGGTTCTTTACCATTTTTCAATGTTTATATCATTTGACTTAGAAAGTCATTCATCCTGTCCTGTATTCAAATACTTTTTGATAATTTTCTAAGTGAAAAACATGTCATTACTATGATTAATCTCAACTGGGGACAATACACTACACAACTGAATTGTCATTCTAAAAAACTCTTTTATTTACTGGGGTTTCTTGGGTCATGATGCTTGTTCAAGTGAAGTTCATAATCTCCATATGGTGTTGACCATGTTCGTGTCAAAGACATAGGTCTCAAGTGTGTTGATTTAAAATTTCTACAAAAAATGTTTAGTAGAATCAGTGCCTTAAGAACACAGTAGCAGTACAACTTCAGCACTAATTTGCTGTCACCAAGACTGTCCAAACATATGCACTGAGCTGCTGCTTTCTTTAGAAAATGTTTCTGGACTGTCTCTCCAGAAAGTATTTAAGTACAGTTCACTCTTTGTTAAAGAACTCTCAGACAGCCAGAGTGCTACTTGGAAATAAAGTAATAAAATTGAGTAAGACTCTTTTATACCCACAAAACTGTTAATTTTGTGTTCTCTGTTCAGTTCTTCACAAAGATTATTTCTACATAAATTAGGCTCAATTGCAGTGGAATGTCATAAGGGAAAAAGAGAAAAGTGTGGGTTTATGTAGTTGAAGATTCATATCTATGGAATAACCTTATATGAATCCTATGGTTCTATGCTTTTTAGGTCCCAGTTGTGGCTCCTTTTACTAAAAACTATCATTCTCAGTTGCAACCTGGTACTTCCGTATCCAGAACATTTTTATAATGTCTTAGAATTGCAGAATCACTGAATGGCCTGAAAGGACCTTAAGGATTATCCAGTTACAACTGCCTTGCATAGACAGTCTATCATTGTTTATGAATTAGAGAAGTCTATTTTTATATTTATTCCTGAATGTTTTATAAGAGGTGAGTTGGAATTCCAAGCTTTCAGAAATTGGCAAGTGCATAAAGAGTGAACTAGACCTATCTTGAGAGAGTTTTTTTAGTTTTGTCATTTTAAAAAAGTAACTAGATTATGGGATTTAGATGAAAACGTTATAACTTTGTTATGAGTCATCTGAAACCAATGTCTTTGTTGACAAGTCAAATAATTTATTTGTTTTAGCTTAAGACATTGCAGTGTTTTTAGTCCAAAATTACTTTCCCCGGGTACCCTTAATGTGATGTTGTCGGTTTGTTAAGTGAGTCCTGAAAAGAGATGAGAAAAACAAAAATCCTAGTTATCTTTCATAAAACAGCTAATAACACATTTTCATGGTGTCTAAAAAATGTTTACTGCAATTTTAAAAGGCTGTGTCAGGAAAAAAATTAAAATTCATGAGAATATTTCTGGACAGCTTGATTGTTATGTCCCACAGCTGTGTCACATATATTTTTGTGTACAGATTTCTGCTGTAGAATATCAAAATAAGCAAGATTTCAGGCCAAGGGGATCCAATCCGATGATGCATCCTGAGAGTGGTACAATTCCTTTAATTCTTGTCTAAAAAAGGCTTCTCAGCCTTCTACTGTGTACCGCCAGAGTGACTAGGCTCCCTGTCATTGTTGGTTTCAGGTTGCTTGGTATTTGTACCTCATGGTGTCATTAGGATAATGTACCATTTGATGGGACCACGAGTCTTTAAAGTAGGAATTATTTAGTTTTTTAAATTGTAGCTCATTTTTCTGTGAAAGATTAATAATAATGACTGTTCTCAAGGAAATAAAAGAAAAATACCTAAACCCTTGGAGTGACTTATACTAGCAGCTGGTTTTGTCAGTTAGATTACAGCATCATTTCCACTGTAACAGTGTTCTTATGGGTCTTGACTTTCTCTTATGCTTGTTTCTGGACAGAAAAATAATAATGTTTATTTTATTAGTTTGTATGACACAGATTACCCATAAAAATTCTCACAAGTGATGCCTTGTTGATGGAAATATACTCTTCTTGGGTCTTTTTTGAAACATATCTTGGTGTATTTATTTAGCAGCTGAAAAGGACATGAAAATTCATCAAAAGGAAAAGCAAGCTCTAGAAAAGAAATAAATACATATTAAGAACAAATATAATTTCTACCTGAATACATGCATCATATTTTCAATGTTTTTCAGTGTTTTACATATGACACTCTAACATTGTCCTGTCATTAATTCAAAAAAGCCCAATGCAAATCACTTCAAGATACATAGCAGTATTACTGCATAAGATCAACTTTGTTTTAGCTGTCTTAAAGTCAAATACCTCATTAAACTTCTACATGCTTCCCACCACCCTCTGCTCTCTTAGAGAGCATTCAGCCAGAATCTGAGTGAATTGATATCTAGAAGTACCTGTCTGTCTGTCTGTCTCTATTCGTGTTTGCCTCTCAGTTGAGGTTAGGTGAGATGGGGTGCCTTTCCCTCACCTTATTCTACAGTCATTTCAAGGTTATCTGAATAAAGTGAGTATAGGAAAAATTCATGTGCCCTCCACTTTTTAATAACATATGTTATGGGTAAACACAGTTCTATCTTTTTCTGATAGTTCTATCAGAACTGTTCTATCTTTTACTGTCCTTAAAACCACAAACCTTTTTAATATTTTCAATTGAAAGAGATCCTTGCTAATATAGGAGATGAGAACCTTGTTTCATTGTAAATGTGGAAGAAATGCACAATAGTGCTGCATATTCACGTTTTTATCAAATAACTGAAAATAAAAAAGATCTTTTCTTAATATAATTATAGCAAAAAGATACAATCCTATTTACTAATCTTTTTCAGCTGACAATTAATTCCCTTGTTGACTAAATTCCTCTACCTAAATAGATCCACAGTGTCATATTTGGGAATCAGTCTTTTATCATCCACAGGGATATAGTTTTCACTGAAAGCTTGGCTCTTTTCAAATTTTGCAATGTCTTGTAAAATAAAAGAAGATTCATTTTATATTTAAACATATGATTTGTAATTATTTAATCAACCAAATCAAAATTTTACAAATAAGAAGCATTTGTCATTTCATTATTCATTGTTTGAGACTAAAAAGGCATTTGATTATCGTAATTGAGTAAGGGATATTAGCTACAGTGGTAATCAAAATAAACACAGAGCATTTATGTAGCATCTTTTCATAGTCCTTTTCCAAATTGTATAATCCATGTACAAACTGCACATGGATAAAATGCTAAGGTTAAACAAACAAGCTTTTAATGATCAGCGATGGTGAAGGCAAGAGACTTCATCCAGACATATGTCTCAAAGAGTATGGGACCTCTTTAACTTAAAACGGTAAGTATTAGGTTATGTCAATGTTAAATATTTCTTGTCTCAGTTTTCTAGAGTCCCTAATTTTTTTTTAAATGTTTTAAAAGCTTAACTTGTTCACTCCCACTCCACATGGTGTTCTACAGAATCCTTTCACGTACTCATGAGGTGCTTTCCAGCGGTGTGTGATTCATGTTAAAGTGTGCTTGGCCTTGTACACAAACATGAGAGATACAGTTTATATCAGTCTGAAACTTTGCACTAGAAAAAGCTGGCTTACTTATGATGGCATTTGTTACACTAGTTTCCGGTGTCCAGGTTTTTTCTCTTTTTATTTCTGATTACATTGCAATATCAAAATGCCTCATTTAGAATCATTGAAATGATCAAATATAAATTTTTCTGTTTTCAAAATGTTTGTGTAAGAAGCTTGTATATTTCATGCATTTTTAAATAATGAGTAAAAGGGTTGCAATACAGTTATTCCTTTTAATTACCCAGAAACACCTTTTCTGATATTCTGTAAATGCTCTCTAACAGTTCCTTGCAGTACAGTTTGAAATGGATAAAATGTTTCTTCCATTATAGATGAAATCATGAATCCACTGCAGAAAGTGGGGGTGTTGTGACCTTCACTTGGGCAGGCTTTTCAAACAGGTTGTTGAATTTTTTTGTCTCAAATTAAAACATCAGATACCAAGTAACTACGCTTTAGAAATAAAATTTATTCAGACTGAATCTTAATTGAGGGGGCAGAGTAACATTTTCTTCCAGAAATCTGGAAAATGCATTGACAATAATTTAAATATTCAAAGTTCCAAGTACCAACGATTTGAATATTTTTGGTATTTGAAGGATATCATGAAAGTGTACTTCTGTTGCTTTTATTTTGTTCTGTTGCTATTGTTTTGTACCACATGGTTATGACTATGGAGTAATACTTTCCGTTTAGTCTTGTTTTCATGTTAGCAGTAGCTCTTTTCTTATTAAGTTTAGTGAAGATGTATAATGTATATAAATATTTTTCATGTATGAAGCTGGAATATTCATTTCTATAAAAGACACTATTCAATAGCCTGTGGTATACATAAGCCTTGTTAGAACATTCTGAGTATTTGTAGTCGTTTGCTGAATTTATGCAAACAAACACCCGACCCAGAATGAGAAGAGAGACTCTTCAGGAAAGCCATTATTGTCTCCAATATTTCTTTTGACACTTTCATTTCAGAAGTGGCATAATCTTGGATTTAACCTCACTGACCCAGGTATTTAAATACAGTGGACTTTAGGGCCTCCAAAAATTCTAGGGAGAGGCAGTATCTTCAACATACCAATGTAAAATAAAGGACAAGATTTCAGAGTTATTTCACTGTGAAACTGAATCAGCCATTAAACAAAAAGGATGGGTCTATGTCTTCTGACCTAGGAACATTCAAATATTGCTATTTTCACTAGTCTAGTTTTTGGGAACTAGGTAAAATGATAAATGTCAATTTATTTCCTCCGAATGATTTAAGGAATAGTCTACTTATTTTCCTGTATTCAAACAACTCCAGAAAATAGATAGTAATACATTATTGTACTTGGTAATACTTGGTAAATTCCAGAACACTTTAAAATGCATCAACCATTGCAATTCGTGAAAACATTTTCTATCTGTTTAGCGACCTCTATGTAAACTTAATAATGAACAACCTTCATTCCTATATGGGGTTGCTGTTAATATGTATTTTCACTTTAATCTCAGAAAGGCAGGAAAAAAAAGATTTTAGGTTTTTTGAAGAACTTTGAGCAGTGGCAGACAATATGTAAATTGAAAGAAGAAGAGCTGGATGGAACGAAGTGATAAAGTGTTGTCCTTAGTTTCTTGATTCCAGTTTAGGGTTGGGGGGCTGGGATAGGGGGTTGCACTTGTGACATTCATAATACATACATAAAAATTATAATTTTTAAATAAGTTTAAAAAATAAAAAAATTGGCTCATACTGTATCTTACCTACTGTACACTACTCTTGCATACATTTTGAAGACAGCAGCTTCATAATTGACAGATCTTTCCATCATTTCAACTGCTTAATGAAATATTTTTCTCGAATTCCTACAGGTAAATAATGATCCCGGTGATGCACTCGCACATATGTACTTTTGTCATGGATATTAGATGATAATAGAGAATTTATGGTTTATCTGTCACTTTCTTTACATTACAGCACTTCTTCCAGGAAGGGTCTATTAATCAGACTAATTCAACTCTGCCCATTCCTGCTGTCCAAAACATTATAACTCCCCTTGACAGAGGTGTGTGTTCTAATACCAAAACTTTGTCATTCTCATTTTCTGTTCAGTAATTGAAACCTGACAGACTTTACATGCCTTCAATTCCATTAACTCTATTTTTAGTTCTAGGTAATGATTGGGTCATGTGAGATAAATCTTTTTACAAGGCAAGTTATTTTAAAATAAATTTAAAGATAATACACAGTATATTTCCAAAACACTTGAGATTAATGAAGGGTCTTAGTAGCCTAACTGACAGTTTTAGTTATTTGACCTCTATATTAAATATCATGACATCTGCAGAAATTTCTGCATCAGGGCTGTGAGTGCAGCAAGGTACAGAAAGTATCCTGGCAAATCTCCCTTGAGACTTGTGCATCCTCTGCTCTCTGACTTAGGGACTACATCAGGCTCAGACTCTAGCCCTTCCTGGTCCTTCCTGCATTATGATGTAGGTTTGCGGCCCCTGGCCCTGCCCTTCAGGCAGAGATTTGTAAATGAGTCTCTTCTGTGCTGTGTGGTAGCTCTGACCTCTGAGGTTTTGGAGTGAGACTTTCCTTTTCACCTGGAGAAAGATGGACTTACTCCCTGAAGAGGGTTTGCCGTGCAGAGCCCTGCAAGGGATGCAAATCTGAGGGATAGTTATGAAGACTCAAGTCTCTTCTGAAGTGGTTTCTTTTGAGTTTAGTATATTTTGCAACTGTTTAGCAACTAGTATTTTAGCTTGTTCTTTTTCCCTGGAAGTCTCTTTCTGAGCCATCCAGTATCTTCCAATGAGTAAGAGGTGGAAATTGATTTCCATCCAGCCGAAGAGTATTTCATCCCCCCACCACTACGTGCCCTAAAAGCTGCCAGCAGAAGAGGGTGGAGAGGTATCTTTTTCTTGTGTAGCATTAAGCAAAATAGGAAAAATAGAACCTTACATATAAATTACTAAAATAATTTGATGTGGTAAATTAACCTGAGTACTAAATACTGCATTAAATAGTTTTCCATTGAGAAAGAAAATCTGTGAATCAGATGTATAATTTCTGAACTTAAGCTCTTCTCATTATCCTGCAGCTTCTTTTTCTTTGCAATATTATTTCACACTAAGCCATGAAAATATTAGGAATTGTACACTGTTCTTACAGAAATTTTTCCCAAAGCCTAGGAGTACAAGAGGAAGATGAGAACTGTGCATGCCTATTTCTTGCTTATAAAAATTAAATAATCCGAACCATTATTCAGGTTTGTCTTCTCTTCGTTCTGAACACCAGTCATTTGGAGGTATTTACAAACATCATGACTTGTGCCAAGTAAGGATTTGTAACTGTCACTGAATTCCACTGCTTTCACATACTGGATCACTTTCAGAAAAGTAGAGGCAATGAGTTTTGATGGTCATTGTGGGATTTTAAATACAAATATATTTGGCTACTTGCTGACCCTCCTGAAGGATGCTGTAATGGTGAAGGAGAATTAACAGAGGAAAATCTCTCAGCAAAGTGAAAGGTGGAAATGAGTGCTTTTCGATCACTAAAATCCGTGCTATTGTCCAGGCCAGGAGGTTAGCTTATAAAAGGGTTTCTTGAAGAAAATAAGTAATTTCATCACCAATAATGCCTATGGATTTTTTTTCTCTCTCTTCTTACTAGCAAGGGAAAATCCTAGGTCAGAATTTGCTATCCAAATTTGTCCTTCATAACTTCATACTGCATGACAAGCAGGTATAATAGCAGCCCCTAGAGAAAAATTGTTCTCGAAATACTACAGAAATTTTCAAAGATATCTTTATTCTTGTGTACACAAAAATGGCAGTTAACCATGACCAGGCTACAAAATATGAAAGAATTTCTAGACCTGGAACTGAATGTCAGGAGAATACTATGAATTCAAATACTGGTATCATTAATCTAATTTCTATAATCTTTATCCTTAAAAAGAAAAGAATTCTCGTTTGTACATTTGCAGTATTTTGATCCTGGATTACAGTGGGGGGGGGGGGGGGGGGGNAGCTGTTTTCCAATATAAGAATATCAAAAAGCCATGTTTAAAATAAGCCCTAGTTCTTAGTACCCTGGAATAGGCATCACTGTCTTGTAAAAAATTAACAATTGTTCTGAAATTTTGGATTTTTTAATGTACCTACAAAATTAGCCAGAAATTTGACAGCTGTGTACATACAAAATTATGTGAAGTTCGATTATACAGAGGAGTTGCTTCAGGCAAGCCTTGACATATTTTTTTCTATGCCTTGCAACACTTCCTGAGAATTATATGTTATGATGTAATTGTATCTATTTATGTTATGTCCCTATGAAATTTTCACATTGTCGAAGGTTTTCTAGTGAGTATAATCAAAATAAGTCAAAAACCAGTCCCTTCTCAAGAAATGAAAAAGGTGGCAATTCAGAGTTGTCTAAATTTTGGAAAGTTATTGTTAATATAGAGCCTTTTCTCCAGAGTGGAACATCATTCGTACAAATAACTTAGGTATGTTCGTCTGAATGTGGCTTACTAAGAAAAAATAATGACTTATTACCATGCCTTCTGGTCTTCAGCAATATATGAGATTATACAACCAGTAGAAACGATCACACGAGTTTCTAAATTTTCTTCTTTCTCTTGAATGACATAGAGTAAAATAAAGTCTTACGTGAGGCAGAATAAATTTAGAGTTATATGAGTTGCATTGTGTGGATGACAGCTTACAGGCGACAGCAAAGTGCACCCACATATGAATGCACTAACAACGTGTCGATGTATCCATTAACAAAGTGCTCTGAAAAAATGCTTGTTTAGGAACAATATGATGCTTATATCACATGGTTTATTGGTTTAATATGCTATATTGCAGGTATGTATTATTTACTTCAAGATACGAGCAAGGACTACATTGTTCCTTCATGTCACAGGGAGCACATATTTAGGCAGGACCCTTGAAAATCTTCTACTGTAATCTGTTCCCAAGCAAGATTTTATGTGGCTGTATTGCTACAGCCCCAGTTTGAATATGGCTGGAACATTTCCCAGATGAGAGGGAAAGAATGTCATAGCCAGAATTATGATCTGCCTAGCAGACACAAAAATAATTGTACACAAGTGTATACATGTGAGGCCTTTACTAGGTCCAGATTTTATCTCACTTATTTATATAAATGCCAGATCTATGGCCAGGCAGTGTTGGTGTCTGCTGGGTATTCCCCCTATCCCACTTAAAGTGCCATCTGCTGTTTCGTATATCTGCCAAGTAGATGGATTAAGTCTGCTGTTTCCCATTTATGTCACGTTATTAATAATGGTAATGAATGTTTGCTAAATGATAGTTGTACAGACTGTAGTTGTAAAATTCATGGTCACACATTCTTGTCCATTCCTTATTTGTCTTATGAGTGCCAGAAATCTGGACATACTTTTCAATTCTCAAATATTTATTTCTCCTAATGATCCCTTCTAATGTCCCAACATGTCATAGTGCTTTACAAAATATTACTCCCTGATTCTATGAACTGACTTCATGTACATACCCATGTGTTTTGAATCTATGCAGGCAGTGAGTACAGAAATATAAAAAGCTTTAAATGCAGAAAGGAATAATCCGGTAGGATTCCCATGTTTTACATATAATTTGAAGAAGCCCATCTTTTCACAATCCCAACAGTAAAGACAGTAAAGAGACTTTCTCCATACCTATCCTGATATCAAATTTATTAATCCATTGTACTAAAGACTGTGCAGCATGTTTTGGTATTTTAAAACATTATAAAATGCAAGTAATTTAATTTTTAAAAGCCTCACACAAAGACATTTTTTTCCCTTCCAATAGAATTTCCTTTTAAATGCCTGAGTTCTGAAGACTCTCACATCTATAATATAAATGAAGGAAGTTTCAAAGGGACATCCCATGTGTAACTTTTATGATATGTAATTCAATTTCATTGTAACTGTGGAAACTTATGATGGTTGCACAATATACACTTCACATATTTACTGTGACTGTTTTTCCACTGAAATCTGGTATCAGGAATCTGTAGTGGGACAATGCAGAGTAGTCAGAAGTAATCATATCTTTTCCATCAGACCTGTCTCTCCCAGTGTTCCCAAGTGCGTATAACGAGCCACTTAATCATTAACTCTAATATGTTTGTTGGCAATTTCCTTTTTTTGTTTCACCTTGAGAGCTACAGTGAGGTCAACCTGCTTGAGTACAATTTTATACTCTGCTATAGTAACTTGAATATTTTTAAACCTACATATATATGAGGTCAGTGCAAACTGTAAATATGTCTATCGCTGAACCAACTCTCTTGATTTTGTCCTTGTTTTTCAACAGTTCTAGTACCCTGTAATAAACTTTTGGACAGGATTTAGTAACTAAAGTAGACTTACCCAAGACCAGGTCCCTAAAATTAAAACCACAGGAATAAAAAATGGTGGTCAACTTCTTCTTAGCCTTGGAGGTGTCACAGGTCCATGAAAGATTTTGTTTTCTCATGCAGGAGTTTGAAGTATTCAGGAAATTATCAGCAAGTTATCCAGCCATTAATGGTTTTCCACAGTTTTGCCTAGCGAGCTTTAATCAACTAGCAGTTCCTGGGGCATACCTTTTGCCTTCCACATAGAACCGTAGGGTTGTCTGATTTGAAAAAGACCTTAAATATCATCCTCAACTTCTCTGTACAACCTGTTCTGTTGTGTCACCATGCTTACAGTAAAGATTTTTCCCTAACATTTAATCTAAATCTCTCCTCTTTTAGTTTAAAACTATTTCCTTTTGTCCTGTCACAATCTGCCCTTGTAAAATGGCGTGAGGGGACACCGCACAGATGGAAGGATATGCATTTGGCCAGACTACCTGGATTCATGTTCCTCTTCTGACCTCATTGTGAATTGCCCTGTTGGGCTGGAAAAAACCTGTGAAAGAGAGGGTCTTGTTGAAAGCAAAGGAAAATGCTAAATTTCACTGATCAGGCTGGTTTCAGAGCTACGTGTATCAAAAAAATACTGAAAAATATCATCATATCCCTAAAGAGGAAACACATGGGGCCAAGAACCACTATCCTTGTCCTCCTGCCCTTTGCCCTATGTGCCTGTCTTTCCGAGGCTGCAGACCATGGCATCAACGGAGGAGTGAGTGAACACCATCACAAAGCAACCATGAGACAGCGAGCAGCGGTGTAAAAGCCACAGAAGGCAGAAGTCTACCTCTCGCCGTCTAGAAACTGGACTGCAAATGTGAGAACCCCACTGCCTTTGATAAAAAGTTACACTTTTACCCCCAGGTGGATGCTGCAAAATAACGAGAAATATTTCCATTGTCTTTGATTTTCTTGTTGAGCAGTGCTCAGTGACAGCTACTGATGATTGCGTGCTGCTAGGTCCCCTCTCACTGTATGTCTGCTTCAAACTTTTTCCTAAGGCACCTGGAACCCCTTTGGGATCTACTGGGGAGAATGAATGCCTAATTTTGGTCTCCAAATCAGGTTTTGAATCTGGCATTCTTCCTTTTTTTCTCATAAGGTTTGCTTACAAACTGACACAATGACCTGACTTTCCTTTTCTTTTATTTTTTTTAACCAATGGAAACAATGTATATGACCAATTAAAATTACAAGAAAGCAAAATAATAAAGGTGGTCTAGCTTTATCTATCTGTTTCTCTACACAGAAATATTTTTGGGTGTTGTTTTTTGGTGTTCAACTACTTTCAGACAGTTAAAGAATAATATAAAATTGCTTAGTGTCTAATGAAAAAAATACATACATATATCATATTTAATTCTGAACCTTTAAGATAGCTAAAAAATAATATAAAATTGCTTAGTGTCCAAATAAAAAATTATACACATATCATACTTAATTTGGAATACTTATAAAGCATTAAAAATTCAGATTTGGAACATGAGTCTTGTTTTCTAATTTTGGATAATGACAATGCTAGCCTTCTAAATGTGATTCTCTGTGTAATTTACATATATGTACATATGTCAAGTCACAGAATGGTGATTTCTAAAGTAAACGTCAACACGTTCTACTTTTTACTGCTCTCCACTTAAAAAGTGTATTGACTTGATAACTGTCAAACATAAGACCTTAAAATTGGAAGTGAGCTGAAACATTTGAAACTGCTCAGACTTGGGTCTTAACTCAGGTCTATTTCATATAGTTTATATCACTGGAAATTAATACTTGTTTGTTAAAAGTATGGTTTTCACATCCCAGTGTTCATACTCTCAATTATTCCAATTGTTCAAATCAGTTATTTATTATAAGAATGTCTGCAGTGAGTACCTTGAATAGAGCATAAGGCCATTTTTACTTTTGCATGGGAATATAGCTCTTGTTTCTACAATTACTCTACATATTCTACTTAATTTTCAAAGTATAATAAGAAGGGTAATTTGGCTGGCTAATTTGTCACCATTATAATCGTCCTAAACAATAGTTAATTTATGCTATGTATTTCTGGAGTAAAAAAAGAGATAAACTATGCACGATGACTGTATAATCATATTCAAAGATACTGGTAATATAAATACTTCAGCATGAAAGTCTCAATTAGCTTTCTAACAGGCACACAAGGAGAGGATGATGGTGAAGACAGGTGTAACCAGTTCTCAAAAAAAGAGAAAAAGAAAAAAAAAGAGAAAGCCATGCTCTCATTTAGTCTAAAAATGGAGCAGAATTTTTCAATTGTATCATTGTGTCCATAGAGAGCTATTTCACAACATAGTTACGGAGTTATAACCACTCAGACTTGCTAGATATATCAATGTCTATGTTCCTTTACTCATTTTTGATAGCTAGGTAGCTTGGAGCAATAGTCTTCATACTGAGACTCTTCCTTTGACAGCAGGTTTTCTTAATCTCCTTGTATGATCTCTGATGCAGACCCGATGCATGTAAAAATGTCATCCACATGTTCTTAAGTTCTCCTTACAAAATTAATACTGCAAACCCAACTTATTCTATTTAATAGGTTCTGAGAAATATAAATACTCCCCGGCCCATCTTACAACATTATTTTTACAAAGGCATCATCATCCTTCAAATAAGTTTGTAAGAGCATTTCTCATAGAGAAAGAAAGTGGTAGATGTGGCAGGTGCTGTATGGGTGGTGAAGCAGAAGTTATAGGCTTTCATGCTGTCTTCATCTGGTCAATTTTAAAGTGGCAAATATTATTGAGCATGTTTTCCATCAAACTTTGGCAGCTGTGAAGCAATGAATACAGAAAGGCACATCTGCCATGTTTTTCATCACCTGACTTGGCTCCTGGCTCCCACTTGGAACTGTGGAACAAATTCTTGACCTTGAAAGCAAGTCGTGCTTGCTGCTCTTGTGGGCCCTATCCACCAGGCAAGTCTATCTGTGCATATGGTCCTGACAAGCTGCTGTCTAAAAGCAGCAACCCAGAAAGAAAAGCACAGGTCATTTGACTCATCAGATACAGCTTTCACTGTCACTTGCATTAAGGTAGAATATTCTCACAAATTATTTCAGTGCCTCTACCAGTGTATCTCTTCTGCTTGCCTTTCTCTTTTAATTTCCTCTTCTCAGCATCAGTTTGACAAATGTTTGGTAGGTCCCTTCTGTGCCAATGAGTCATTCACTACAGAATTACTCTGCTTCTGTTTGCTTTCAACTGGGCTGCACTCCAGGTACATGGAGATATGTTCCTTTGATGCAATAATGATTTGGTTTTCTGGGTATCTTATTTGAACTATTGGCCATTTGTTTTCTCCTGATTTCCAAATGAATCTACCTCATATCTAAGGTAAGCAACAAGAATTTATCAAGCCTAAAGGTGAAACAGTAAGGCTTAGCATACTAAAACAGAAGCAGATGCTACTTCGGCAATGCTCATACTTTGCTGGCACACTGGCTGATTATGATCTGACTCTGCCCTATTCCAACTTTCCATTGCCAGCCCAGAAAGAACCAAGTGTGTTTCACCTCCTGATCAGTTGCAGAATAGATGAAATACAGTATGTCTAGTTTTGTGAATGAATCTATTCCACAGGTTCAGTACTAAAGTTCACACAAGACCCTTAGAAGTTTTAGGGTAAGACATATTACCATTCTTTGTAAACCCTTCTTTGATGAATTCTTCTTTCATGTGGAGAACTTATACCAGGGTTCATAATTTTTTGCACAGGAAATGATTAAAAAATATTGCCACAATTTTCAAAGGGTTTCAAAGAGGCCACAAAGATCCATATTATTTATTAATCATGGCCACTTGTTTAAAAACCTAGTTTCCTTTTTCTATGCCTTTTCCAGCCTTCAGAATTTTGAAATTAAATGTCGCTAATCAGTTTAAAGCTCATATTGTTGTCTTACCCTAAAAAAAAGTAGTTTAATTTTTTTTTTATGACTAAGATTTAATTTTTAGCTCAAAATAGAGCATGTAGCCCTTGCTTTCAGAAAGATGATGGCAGGAGACCATTATTGGATGTCCAGTAAAAATTTGTTTCAGAGTACCAGCACACTTTTCAAATTAATCTCCAAATTCTGTATTTATCTATTTACCACGTGTTGCTTTAATTTCTGAGTTGGTTTTAGTTAGAAAAACCTTGATTTTTTTCTGGAGAAAATTAAGCTAGACTATATTCTCATGTTATAATTTACTATCTTTTGTTTTTCTCTTGCTTAATACATTTGAATGATATAAACAACTCAAAGAAATATATAAGAAGTCCAAGAATGTGGTTTATGCTGACCATTTTCTTCCTGAAAAAGATAGAAGAAAGGACTGTGTTAAGAAACCTGGTTCATTATCCTCTTCAATTCTTTTCATTTTTCACTGTACCATCTTTTGGCTCTCCCTCAACAGCTCCAGCTTCCAGGACTTTTGTAACTGCAGATAGCTCTGGTGTTTCTGTAGTTCTTTATTTATGCATATCAGATAGAGAAACAGATAAAATGCAGCAAGTGTTAGTCCCTGTTCCCTCTGTTTCTGATTTATCTGTACATACTATTAAAAAATCATGATAAAAAGCTGACTGAATTGACAGGAAATGGGGCAGGGTTTATAAAATCAGAAGCATGTTTTCTGCATTAATTCATGCAAATGATTCATGACAGAAAGTGAAACTAAGTGGTTTGACTTTCCCTTCTCACAATGTTTTTTTTCCTTTCCATAAAATGCTTTATCATCTTTTACTTTAATTTTTGATCTACTCTCAGATACAGAAACATACCTACACTGTGGCTCTGATCCAGGACTGAACATGACCTTCACAGCTGCTCCCCAGCCTTGCCTTTCTTCCTCACTCTCTGTTTTGGAAGGAATTCTAGATAGATGGGCCGGAAGACAGTTTCTGTGCCTGCCAAAAAGCTCCCTGACGGGAGCGATCAGAAGACCAAGGCAGGGCAAACACGCTGTGAGGCACGGCTGTCTGTGCAAGCCTTGCCACCATCTTTCATTGACCAGAAACATTCAATGCAGACTTTGCTCTTGCCCCTTGTCTGTTTTCCTTACTGTACAGACACTGTGATTTCTCTCCTGTGGAGTAGAACCCGTGTGAAAATAGACATTAAAAGATGGTCATGACATCTGTGCCTTCATCAGTCTAAGAACAATTAAGCTGATCAGGCTGTTGTACCTGGGCCAGATCATTCTTGAGTTTGAAGGATATGGAAGTAGAAATAATCTTGAATTTTTTTCACAAGTTTGTATTTTTTTCAAGCAAGGATTTATTTGGTCTTTAAGTACAAGATTGATAAAAACTGGAGTGATCATACTGTGATGTATTGCCTGGCAGTTCAATTCATGCAGTGTTTGATTCGCTGTTTCTCAATCCATGCCAGAAAAGTTTCTCAATTAAATGAATTATGTGCAATAGTTTTAAGTAAGATATATTCAGTGATACTTTAAAAATTAATATATTGGGCAAATCTATTATTGCACCTTTTAATCTTTTTTTAGTATGACTTCATATCCACAATTCCCTTCTATAAGAGGACAACGATGGTGTGTTGTGTCACAGTTATTTTATATAAGCTGTAACACTCATTTAAACAACAGTTTAAGGTAGTACCTAGTAAGTCCTCTGCTGTGGTCTGCCATGAGCACTGGTTTGGAAATACTTTTCTAATAAAATACAGCCTATATTTTTTTGCCTTAATAAGATTGTTCTCAGTGCAAAAAGATAGTGATTAAAATTCTATATCTGAAGAGTGCATATAAATGGTTATTTATCTTTTTGGTGTATTGCATACTGTAGTGAAATTAGATAAAAAGGTGAGAAAAACCCAGCCAGTTTATTTTTCATAAAGCTGCTGAGGGATGCTGACAGGCAAAGGATGTGTTCCAGGAGTTGTGCCACATCACTAACTGCTGTGAGTGATGATGACGCAAAGACTTGGAAGGAAGAACAGATCATGAAAAAGAAGAAAAACAATCAAGGGAAAGAATTAGATTATGGGACTGCTTGTGTGTCTGCTTCTTCATGTCAGTTTTACAAAAGCAAATAACTGGTATAAGAAGAAACACTTAGGAGTTGAAATGGAATGGATCTGAAGTGGATCTGAAGGCCAAAATGCCCAGTCTATAAGTAGTTTTACTGTTTCAAAATGACTGCAGCTGTTCTAACTTAGCAGCATTTATTACTACAGAGCAAGACTATTGTTTTACAACTTCTGGTTCCCTTCAATACAGGCTGTTTTTCTAGCTGCGTAAATATTCATTAACAAAACTCAGCCCTCTCCTTTTTCCTTCTTTCCCTAAAAAGACTCAAAGGGAAACCAAAGACTATAACTGCTTTAGCCCTGAGGAGGAAAATTAGTTTGTATTTCTTTCAATTAAGCAGTTTAAATGATAGTTGCTATTAACAACTCTCTTCTTCAGCAACAAATCACAGCACGTAAACAAACAATGCACTTACTGCAGACAGATGAAAAGACACAACACCTTCTAAACAGAAATATCGAGTCCAAATTGTGCAGCCAATTATTTGGATGATTTTCTCTTAAAATTGACAATTATATATAGTATAAACTGAGCTGACAGAAGTAATAATCAGAATAAAAATGGCAATAACATTGTGGCAAATGCAGCCTGTATGAGAAAAAAATCTATCAATATTTTCTACTTAACATTATTGAAGTATTAATTTCTGCTTATGAAGAAATGTGTCTTACATAATTATGATACTCCAGTAAAACATTTTTCACCAATAAAGAATCGATGTTGTCCCTTATTACTATACAGTAAAATCAGCTCACAGCACCACTCTACAGTATGAAAGTACTTGTTTTGCAGGGAAAAAGATTAAATATTTGGCCAAGATCACACAGATGGCCTGTGGCAGTACCCAGAATTTTTGGATCCTGATGTAATCCACTACTCTGACACTTCGAATTCCCAAATGAAAAAAGAGAAAGAAAAACAACAAAAAAAAAATGCCAAAGAATCCTGCAGTGGTCGTAGGACCACTAGTAGCTAGTTGTTTTTTTAATTCCATTTGAATCAAGATTACAAATAAATCTGTCTCTAAAAATCTATAAACAACTTAAAGGCTGGTTTATAGTTTCTCTTTTGCCACTCTACTGTATATCAAGGGACATAACAAATACTCATTGCCTGCACATTTTAACTGTTTAGTAAGTTTTTTTGCACGATTTAATTCTGTATGCAATTTTAAGGGTTAGCAGCCTAAAGACTCATAAAATTCCTGACCATATGTTCTCTTGCTCTTCAACTTTTAGTATAAAATTCAAAGTATGCATTTTAAAAATATCTTTAGACGTCTAAACAAATGTTGTTGCTAAGCTATATAGACGAGAATAGGCCATGAAAACATTGCTAAAACTGTCTAATATTTTCATTGCAATAGAGAAACAGCAGTGAAATAGCAGAAGTGAAGAAAAAAGAAATCTACTTTCCTTCATTTATGCACCACTTATTTTCCCAATTTTTGCATGATTATGTACTAGAATAATATCATATTTCATAAAATAAATAGCCTAAAACTCAGTCAGGTCTTCGAAGGGAATCAACAACTAAAATCTAAAAGCATTAAGAAGTTTGATAATAATTCAAGCTTTCTTATTTTTCTTCTTTATTGATCCATTTCTTGGCACAATGTTCTATACCACTGACATGTGCATTTCATAAATTCAATGTCCAAATCACTTAGTTCTTTGAAAGATAATGTGGTGTTATATGTATATATAATGAACAAATTGTTCAGCACACATTCTAGCTTACATCATCCGTGTTTTCTAGAGATTCCATTTAATTTCTAGGTATATTTTTCTCAAATAAAGCCACGTAATAATGACTCATGATGTTGGAAGTTCTTTCATACTAAGTTGACTGACCAAAACCCTCATCCCCATGTGCCAATGGGAGGAGAAGGTACAGCCTGGGAAGGAGGGAGCAGTGGGGGAAAATGTTCTTGAGAATTATTCAATATTTCCAAGATAAATTACAGCAAACTAACTTTCACACTGGATGATCTCAGACAGGAGTGTTGCAGTAAAGTAGAAGGAAAAGAAAAGAAAAGAAAAGAAAAGAAAAGAAAAGAAAAGAAAAGAAAAGAAAAGAAAAGAAAAGAAAAGAAAAGAAAAGAAAAGAAAGAAAAGAGAAAAGAAAGCATTTTTAACAAATAACCATACCTTCTTTTCAGTAGTGTACAAATCTCAAGCTTACTGTTCTTGCTTGTATCCTATTCTTTCTCAATAATCTTAGCTTTCAGTGATGCTTCTAAACATTTGTATGCAAAGTTAATACGGTTTCAAAAGATCCTAATTTACAACTATTGTCACAAAGTTTTGGTATTAGACCTCTATCAGCAGGATTTATTTTTAAGCTACAATCCATAATAATCTGTAATTTTGTCAGTTTTCAATGGCTGAATCTTTTCTAGGAATGATAAATTTCGTAGGGATTTGAACTTGTATTTTTCTTTAAAATATGGGAAAGATATGCTATAGAAATAAAAGATCAATTAAGAAAACAAAGCCTGCTACCAAGGAACTCTCTCCAAGAATAAATAAATAAAGACTATTTACTTAGAAAAATTAATTAGAAATTTTTGATATTTAGGTTTCATAGTGTGAGTTTGAAATTAACTAGGGAATGACAACATGGCCAATGATTTTTTTAAACATAAGCATGGCTAAAATGAGATCCAAAATATTTTTTATTGCAGTGTGATATTTTTACATTTCTGTGATAACTTTATTTTCTGAGCTAAACAGGATAAAATCTGCTCAGCTCCACCAAATAATGCACATTTTTACCTTCATTGAAGGCATTTCAAATATGTATTGATGGTCACCAAAAAACACCTAAATATTCACTGTGTTGAATAATCAGTATGAAATATAGCTGGGGTTCTTGAAATCTCCTAATGTATTCTCAAATCCCTTATCCTTCATGCATAGCTGCTGGCTGACAGCTGCTACTACTATCAATCAAAAACCTCAGAGAAATACCTACCCAAGTGTAGTCCACAGGAGAAATAACAAAGTTGAACTTTACATTCCTTTTGCTTTTTTGTTGCCTCTTTCCTAATGACAATTGCTAAGAGGTTTCAATCCAGACTAAGCTATTGGGCTCATCTGTAAGTAACCCAGCCACATGAAGCTGGACGCTTTGTGTCCTTTTTTTGGAGCAAAAGGCACTAATTTTCTGTATTCTGTTGAAATTATTAGTAACTTGACTCAGACCAGAGTCAAGATTAAGCATCCCATTTCCTGTCTTTTTTTTTTTTTNATGATGCAAAAATATGTTGTTGGGCTTTTTACTTTTTCCCTTTGCCCTTTAAATACCAGTTGGAGTATTCATTACAGTTTCCCAGTTACTGTGCCAATTAATAGGAAAAACTATGACAAGCCTATGTCAAAGACTGACCTCAATCAAAATTGAACTGCAATTTTTTTCTGTCATAAATATTAGAGGAGAAAAAAAGATATTTTTCTTTTTCAAGAGTCAAAATCTATTTAAACATCACTTATGGAGAAAATTACATTTAATCATGGCTGTATACAGGTTCATAAGCTTTTCTGCCACCTCTGAAAGTGCTATAGAAACCAAACCTAGTAGAAATGTTGGTGAAAAAAATAGTAAATTTGTTGTGAATTGTTTTTCCTTTATTTAAGAAGCAAGAAGGCATGACTGCGTTTGCGCCTCCCCATATAGCTGCCAGAGGCTAATTAATGCCTGGTGAGAAGAGCTTAGTGAAATTTAACCACACTACTGTTTCTCCTCAGAAGAGCATTTTTCTTTTCGTAACCACATTAAATTTACTCATGTTCACTACAAATACAGGTCTGTACCTTTTTTTAATGTTATGACTCCCTTGTGATCCAGGAAAAAAATACCTACTGATAACCTAATAAAAAGACAAGAAGGTTAAAAATTTTAGACTACTTTAGATTTTTTTTGTTCTTCTGAAATCATTCTGCAAGTAGCAGTGCTATTAGTTGCAATAGTGCTTATTATTATTATAACAGAGACCTCAGGAATGTTTTGAGTTACCCTTTCCCACCACTGTAGGAAATATGAAAGCAGTCGAGCAAATTCTCAGCTTCAAAATTGTCTTGTACAATTCTCTCGCTGGGTGACAGAATCAAAGTAGAATACTAGAAGAGGTTTTCAGGGAGACACAATTTAACTTCGGGACAATGGCAACTTAAATTCAGGATAATGCAGCTTTGTGGTTATCTTTCACACTTGGTATTGTGCATCTGCTCTTTATTTTCTCTGTTCCCTGAGACATGAAATATGTATTTCATAAAATATAAGCTCTGGTCATTGTTCATTGCTTGCTGTATATTCTGGGCCTAACACCCCTTACTACTGTTTCATTTTTAGTATTGTCAGCAAATTTTGAGTATGGTCATTATTCTATCTGTAAATGAGAAAGATTATTTTCAACAGACTTCAGACTGTATAGCCAACCAGACAGCCACATTTGCACGTTATGAATAAAAGAGAGCTCTTCTTGGAGACTGAATAGACCACTGAAAATGGTGATCATTTCCTACCTCATTTGAGAATTCTTGAGTTACTCTGATCTAAGGACCTCCTGAAAAAAATTTTTGAACAACCACCTAAATGTTGAGAATCTGGATATCACTGCAAAAAGTACATCACTCCTTTTATTACCTTTATTCTGAATAATTAAAATGCCCAAGTCAAGTTTTTTGCAAAATTGTATGGTTTTCTCTCCTGGAAGATACTGCGCGGCTCCCATTATGGAGAACTTAGTCTTTTAGTCATGACGAATTTTGAGCAGTCTTCATGACATTGATTAGTTCCTTCCAGATGATTTTATGGTGTTAAGCAGATCTGCACTGACCAGAAGGAGGAATGCCACAAGAATAATTCTCACTGACAGGCTCTGGCCACCTCCATCAAAGTAGTAACTGCAAACACGGACAACCAGGCACCCCTCTCTTTAACTGGCTGCTGACCTCTGTGTTCAGCAGTGCAGACATGCAGTAGTGCCTGGAACAAGGTGTTCTCAGGCCATATCAAGATCTGGAAATCAGCTGGCAGCATCTATTCAAACACAGGCCCTCAGACTGCTTTGGTTTTGCAGAATCTCCTACTTAATTCTCTTTCCCTGAGCCTATTCCAGCTCCTGGACTTTATAATTGGAAGTAAGTTGCTTCATTTACTTCCCTATCCTTAGAACAGAAAACTATGGGGGCAATTTTGACTCAGATAATACTGTTGGAGGGGCACACATGCTAATTCATACTTTTTATTCGACATTCAGTATTAGAGTTGAAGTTAAAACCTCTAAGTAAATCCAATATTCTGGACTTCTCTCATGTATTTTTGATGACTTATACATATCCCAGTATCAGTCTCAGAGAAGGACAGGTTTTTTTTACTTTTCAAAGTCTGTATGAACCCAAAGCTTGTGAGAGAACAAGAGGGGAAAAACTTCATCACTCTTATCAGATGGTAGGCTGTCCATTTGGCATTCTGCCTGGAAACTTGCAAACTCAATTAAATGCACATATGGTCCGTAGCAGGCAGAATCAGTCTTTGCCAACACACATTCCTCTTACAGGACTTCCAAACTGTACCCACACTAGATAGCTTTTTCCACATAGATGATTTTTTCCACTTCTCCAGCAGCATCAGCTCAGCATATTGTCTTCTCTGCCCTGAAAGGATACAGGGAAGAATGCCAAGATGAACATCAGTTTGAACTCCACAGGGGTGATTTTTCTGTTGAGGAGTTTTGTTGAGGAAGACAGGTATGTAGATACCTAGATTTAATGAGCAGTTCTGGTAAAATTAATAAATCTTCTCAATACTCCCTGAAGCAGCTGCTCTATTTTGAAATAATGAGCATATGGTTTCATTATATTTCATTGATTTGATCCCCTTCAGCTAAAGAAATATTTCAGGGGAATGCAAACAACTTACAGAATTTCTGCATATTTCTCACTCCTTTTATTTTTCCTGGCTAAACGGAAAGCTGACTAGCATGTAAGAGGAAGAGCCAGAGGCAGCATTTGAATTCCTTAACAGGGGTTACGTGAGGGGTGATGGGGCCTCCAACAATAACGAGGACTTGCGTGTGCCTTGAAGCTGCAGTGCTGGGAGGTCTTCTTAGAGGTTTTATTTCTGTGAAAGAAACTGTTTGAAAGAAACCAGCTTGAGCTGGACTGACACGACCTATAAGCTGTATTCTATATTTAAAATTTCTCTTTAGAGGCGGGAGATGATGGGGGAGGAAGCTGAGAAAACATCAAAGCAGCTTGTTGATTTAAAATATTCAAAATTTATAGAAAGAAAGGAAATTATGAGTTAATTCTCAATTGTTTAAAAGAACAAACCTTTCAAAGCACGTTTTTCTTTCTTAGTTGCTAGAGCCATTTCCTTGTCCAGCTGTTTATAGAGGGGAAATTGTATTCAGTACTTTATCCACCATGCATCCTGCTGCTGATGTTAGAAAACCAAAATCTGAAGTGAAAGTCATTTGCAATTTTTTTATAAGATCCTTCTAGAAACTGATTTTAAGCAGCTGCAAGCTCGTAGGTTATCCTTTTAAAGGGGTCAGAATATAAAACTTAACATTTGTTTTCCTTAGGTAACTGGATAGTCTTGGCACCACTGGTGTCTGGAGGGCAGTACCCATTCCTGGAAATTTTGATGACTGAGAGGGAGGTATCGTGTTCTTTAGGTCAGCTGTGGGGAAGATGTACATTCTGCTTCTGGTTTCTTGACTCGCTTCCTTATTAATTGCCATTACATTATTCTGCAATAAATGTATATTAATATGTTCTACCTGTATATTTAACTTGTCTGTTAAAAAAAAAATAGATATATTTGTGCCATATATATATACAGATATACTCTATACATTACAGTTTTGTGAGTAGCAAATCATGTAGTAAGCGCAATGAGATTCTGTTTCTTTATCTGAAAAAGTGGTACCATACTGCTGAAAGCACTTCCATTTTCCTTTTTCATTTAAATGAAATCTGGTTTTAACAATACCTTTGAGACTTATAGGCATTTTCCCATGTTGGTATTTCAGAAGAAAAAGATTTAGTACATTTTTAATGCAGCAGGATTTTTCTGACCTGCTTTAAACACCTAGCATTTTATCAGGTAATTACTGAAATAATGAAACAAAAGCAAAAAGATTCACTTCTGGGTCTTTGCCACATTTGAGCAAATTATGTCTAATTGTAGATTCAGGCCTAGAAACTACAAGACCAAAAGGAAACTCATGGTGGCATTTTTTATACACAAGAATTCTATGCTTCTTAGGACAAGAAGCAATATGCTTCTATTTATTTCCGACAGAAATAAAAGTGTTCTGTGTTTTGATGGATTTGAAATTGATACTAGGATCAATCAAAGCCATTTTTTTCTCTACTAGAACAAGCAAAATAAGCTTGGACATCATAAAAAGTGAAACAAACAGTCTTTAGAAAACAAATTAATCTCCACTGACCTTAAAATGTATAAGAAATATCACATTTGCCATCAAACTCGATTGAAAAATTTATTTCAGCCTCTGTAGTCCTGCAGAGATTGTGGCAGGTGATGTCTGCTCTTTATTTCTGATGTGCAAGTGACAGGGAGACAGAAAAATGGAGTACCTCTCTTTTTGTGACATAGTCCACACACTATCAATTTTTTTTGTTGTTCCTGTAAAGTTGTGAAACAGATGCTGTTCTGAACTGAAAATCACCATTCTGTTATGAGCAGACACAATCCCTGAGCTACCCAGTCAACTAATTAATGCAGCATAATTTAATAAAGGATGGTAATTACTCAGTTTTCCCCATCTTGTTCCCCTCCCTGCTAATGATAACATTATCGAGCTTAGACAGGGTGTTGTGAGTGTGCGTGTGTGTGTGGAGGGAGATAATTTACAATGGAAGAGGATGAGTGAGCAGGTGAAGAAGCAAATGTTTCAACCCAGGAACAGGCTTCTAAAATCTTCTAATTTCTTATATAGGGGGAACTGCAAAATGGCAGTGTTAAGTAGAATAATAGTGACAATCCAGTTGTCAAAAGAGGTAGAGGGAAAGCAGACAAAAAAGGTTAATCTTCATGCATTTATTTATCAAATTTCATTTATATTGAAATTTCTGTTAGCAGAGTCATGTATTTGTGTACAGAAATGGAAAAACCTCCTCCACAGCCTTTTTTCTGTCTCCCTTGTTACGTCTGAATGGGCAACGAAGGATGTCAGTTCCAGCAGGATCTATCTTGGAAGCAGAAATCGTTCCTTTGGTGTTCTTCAATAGTCTCACCATAAGGTGCAAGTTTTTTCTCTTTCAAAGGAAGGTGCCAAAAGGTGTTGCAAGCATCAATGCACTAATCCAAACTTCTGAAACCTTGTCCTGGCACATTAATACTTTTGCGTCTTTTAAAACATCTCAGACAACTCCTAGCACTGTATACCCTCTGTCCAAATAACAGAATATTTAAGTCATTACAATCTGGTCCCATTTTCAATCTTTTCATTTGATATAAACTTTTTAAAAAAAGTATATAAATTCTCTTAAAGTAAAAAGTTGTTGAGCAACAGCAAGGTATATAGTAACTGCATTGCTGGAAAAATTTGATAAGAAGAAAAAAATTTTCTGATTTTATAAGCTTCACCTGTTCAAAATGCATATTCATTGAATTATTTTCCTAGAACTCAGATTATATTAGATTAACTCTTCCTAGAATTGCTGTACTATTGTTTATAATGTCTGAATTTTTATGATTTTGGAGCCTAAATATCTTATTGAGGAAAGGGTTTTAAATAAGAATAATTAATTGAATTGATTTATTACTAATTTGTAGTATTTCTAAAATAATACTTTCTGTTGATAAAAATGATAGAGTATTGCTAAGTGTTAAATTTAAATTTAATAAATTATGTGTAAAGCTTCCTGTTTTATCAAGTTTTTCATATATATAAAGGGAATATTTTCGTACCACAAAATATACTGAAACTGCTTTGAATTGGGAGTCTATAAACACTTATAGATTAACTTCTCACATTAAGCCTAATTCTGAAGGCACTTAACTGCCTGTTCAAGGAGTAACAAGGACACTAGAAATGATACTTCAGTGGGCAAAGAACTGGTACATTCTCTTACCTACACCGTATTGTTTGAAGCTTTGTCTCCTGTGTCTCTTATTTGTGTTCTTCTTGAGCTTACTCTTCCCCTTATGCATTAGACTGTCATAAAAGAACTGTCTCAGAAATGAAAATAATTTTCTATTTCTTTTTTATCTGTGTATGCTTGGCAGACTGATCTGAGGTAAAGTCTGTAAAGCCTTTCTTTTTTTTCATTTCCTTAATTTCAGAAAATTAGACAGTGATGACCATGCTGCAGCAAATCCAGACTGGCAGTTACTTACCTGACGTAGAAGAGAGAGAAGACATGTTTCCCATCATGGGAAGGACTTATGGGAATGAGTCCAGAGCAGAGCCACAAAGATGATCAGAGGTCTGGAGCACCTATTCTATGAAGACAGGCTGAGAGAGCTGGGTTTGCTCAGCCAGGAGAAGAGAAGGCTTCAGGGAGACCTGTGGTACATGGTCTTCAGGAAAACATGTGGTACAGTTTGCCCAGAGATGTTGTGGATCCCTGGAAGGGTTGAATGCCAGATTGGCTTCTGGCATTTTGAGCAACCTGGACTAGTGGAAGGTGTCCTTGCCCGTGGCAGTAGAGGAGAGTCAGAGCCTTTATCTCACAGTCTGTGGGAAAATGACTGGGGACCCTGTGGACAGATAATTGGGGATACAATTAGACAAGACTGAAGAGTTATATTAGTATCTTAACTGGAGTTATAACAGTACAGAAATTATGGGGTAAATCACAGTTGCTGCTCCCTGGATGGAACCAAGTCCATGATGATGTTACACACACACACACACATCTGTGAAGGGGGATGGTGTTACGATCCGGTTTACACCCAGAAAAGCCAAGAATGCTAAGAGTCTGGGCATAAACCAGAGATAACATGTAAGATTCTAAAATGTTCCCAAACGAGACTAAAATCAAACGAGATTAGATGTTGTTGCCAAAAAAATCGGTGTATTTTATTTAATAGTAAAAGAGGCAGAGAGAAAGGAAAGAAAGAAAGAAAGAAAGAAAGAAAGAGGTGTACGTGGGGGGGAACCGGGGGAGACAGGAAGAGGGGAGACCAGGGTTAGATGGCAGCATATCACCCATCCGTGGCTCCTGATGGTCGTTCTCCTCCGTCTGATCTTCTGGTGGTGCTGAAGGTCCCCTGTTGGTGCCATGTCCACGCCGCCACGCCATGCCGGGCTGCCGGGCCGGGCTGGGCCAGGCCAGGCCAGGCCACGCCGGGCCGCCGAGAAGCCGGGGAGCCGGGTCGAGTAGAGAATTTCGTGGGTTAATATACCTTTTGCGCCAGGCAGAAAACGCCCATGTACCTCCCTTTTGCAGACACTGTCCCTTGCAACACTGGGGGTCTGTTGCATCAGCTCTGGTGCTCTGGGGGCTCCTTTTTGGGGGGCCTCTGTGTCGGCTGTGTCTCCCCTTCTGCTGTGGATACACACCCAAGGTCTTCTCTCCCCCCTCCCCTTCATGCGAGCAGCTGATAGCAGTGTCCACCTAGGGAGGTGTTAGGCTGTGTGTTCCTTTGAAAGTCCCTTGGCTGTGTTGTTATCTTATCCCCATCAGTGGGCAGTTGGGCGCCTCTGTCCCCTCTGTCCATTGCAGGGTGTGGTGCTTTTCTCTGCAGCTTTTTGTAACACAGTTCCAAAAAGCAGGGAAAAATGTTTAACTCATAAAACTATAATATTTCAGTCTCTGACAGATGGAATGGAGGGTAGAGCAGAGCTGAGACACTGCAGCCAGGGTCTGTGGAAATTCTTGCAGGAAAGGGAACTAGATGGTACTTTGTAGCTGATAAACCTCATACCAGGAAAATAAAGGAATATGTCCTCCTGCTGAGCCAGAAACTGTGGCAAAATGCCTCTCCTTAGATGAACTTGCTTCATTAAAGCTAATAATAATACTAGGACACACCTCCATCCCAAAGTTACCCACCTCCAAGGTACCACCAGCCCTCACTGGGCATGCACTATATATTCATTTTGCCTATCTTTAAAAGTGAAGTGAGAGAATTTTACATACTTCAGTGACAAAATGACTAGAGTCACTCAAGCTCTGCCTAAACACAAAGAAATAGTATAAAATAAACCAAGAATGGTGAAAAGTTGGGAAAGTCTCCATCTGTCATTGCTGGGATCAGTCGAGGGGCTGAGCCTGTCTTTGTCCCCATAGGGATGCCTATAGAGTAAGAACCATACTCTATGCATGATGAATACTTTGTTGAGGACTAGAGCTTGTTTGTCTATTCCTCCAAGTATATTTTTGCAGTCAGACACTATCACTGACAATCTTTGAACCTTAACCTGTCACGATTCTATATTAATAAGACTGTTATTCTGTAAATTGTTAGTGTGAATTCTTTGCAGACACTGGCAGTCACTGGCAACAGGTAACACACCTTAGTAAAGAGGAAGGAGTGCTGAGTGGTGTGTTTCCCTGTCAGTGGAACCACCCTCCAATCCTGCAGGACTGCTCACATCAGGATCCCCCTAAAAGGTCACTGACTAGTTTGGCACAAGGGTCTTGACTTTCTTGGGACACTTACGGACAAAATTAAACACTAGGAGTCAAGTAAAACTCCCCACACTAAAGGTCGAGGAAGCCTCCCCTTTTCACATGACACATTCATCATGGATGAGATGGTAAAATGAACAGCACTGGACTGAACAAAGGGACATTCATGCACTTACAGGTATGAACACAAGAAATAGAAATGTAAATCACCTCACACTTCAGGAAGAACCTGGGGAGACAGTGGGTTAATTTTCTGATAGCAGAATTAGGACTGTTTAAAACAAAATGCAAAGTTCTTAAAAGCTCTTTAGTTTCACCAGAAGATTTAACTTTCCTTGTCACTGGGTAGTCATTAGAAACATGATAGCAGAAATATGGGGACTATATTATTTTTTTAAACAATAGTGATCTCAAACTGAAGCCTGAAGTCTGAAAGGAGAGATACAACGCAAAGTTCGAAGCCAGCCAAATAATCCTGGCTGCAGAAGATGAATAGCCCTTTAAAAATGAGTAATGTCAATTTCCAATGACATGGCTAATGGGAACCGAGTATACTCACAAAGGAAAATGTGACAATTCCTTTAAATCTTAGTAGGAGTTAAATTCATGATGTGTTGAGTTGCCTCTCCTGTCAGCAAGTGGGAAAGCCCCTGAGTGGCCTTAGGCTGTGACTTTCTTTTCATTACAAGGGACGCTCTGGCCTGTCTAGCAGCACATATATTCTAAATTATGAACACCTGCTTAACACTCAAGTATGCACAAGTAGAGACTCTCGACAGAGAAGCCTGAGATCCCTCACAAATAAAACATAACTGAAAGAACAGTGATCCCACATCACAATCTCATACTAAATTTTCTAAATACTTTAGAAAAAAAGTATTTAAATTATTATATCCCTTTGTTTTACTGTAACCTGTTCATGACTATACTAGAACACAGTCTGATTCTATTAGCTGCAAGCAGAGCAGGCTTGAGGCTTCAGTATTCCATCTTATGGCAGAACCATTCTGGTATATATTAAACATTATGTACATCTGTTGTATGGTATATAGACAAAACTAGGAAGAAAAAGGTGCATTTCAGAAAGACTTTGGGGCTTCAAATCATTCTCATTTTGTATGAGATCTAGTTGGGATGGGGCTATGTGTGTCTGTGGTATGTGTACGAAATCTAAAATATAAAAATCTCTTTGTAGAAAATATTTCATAACTCTTTTTGATCCACTGAAACAGTGAAACAAAGAAAAAAAATTTATAATGAGAATGTGAAAATAGAATATTTTGAAAGCATCAGAACTTTCCCCCTTTTTCTCCTTGTTTCTTTTAAGAAAGAATGTATCAAGGAAGTAGAAACATAAATTGACATCACAATTTACTATCTAGGTGTTTGACAAGATGTAGAATGAAAATTTATTTGCTTTAGTTTGTCTGCCAATACCAAATGAAAAATAGTGAAATGCAACTGCAGTACTTAACTATATTAATTAACTTCGACTTTTCATCTTCAAAGTCTATAGATATATCTCTTTGCTTATATACAGACCCAGTGCCTTCAACTGATTTCCTCTTTCTAAATTTCCAGCAGTGTCAATCATGCATTGTATGGTTACAGAGTTCCTTCCCCTCAGGTTTGTTGACCTAAGCATTCACTGAAAGAGAGCTATTTGTCACTGCTAATATGTGTTAGTAATTAAAAAACATTTCTTCGTTTCTTCCTTAGTATTTTTTGCACTCTCTCTCCCTCTCATTAAGTAAATTGGTTCTTAAAAGTAATAAATGAAATTTTTTAATAAGATTTTTCCACAAGAACAAAACAAAATAAAGCAATACAACAACACAAATAGCAAGAAAAATTAGAGATAACTTTCCTGCAATCAGAATCTTTTAGGGTATAGAATTGTTAAAACGGCTCAAACCCATTACCAGAGTTTTGTTATCCCTCTAAAATAGTGTCTGTTGGGAAAGACACTAATTAACAGAAATAAATAACAATATTGTGACTCAAGAAGGTTTAAAGGCAGGTGAAGTGCCTGTAGATTGAAGCAGAGCTTTCATAAACTCTGAATCCTTGAGCCAGAAATCTACTTGATTTTATTGCAGTGAATCTGGATGTTACCTTATAAAATTGCAGACATAAAATACAAGTTGCTTCATGGGTACCAATTAATATGTAGTATGTTAATAGTAATTTGATAGCTCTGAATGAGCAATAAGAAATGTTTCAATGAAACAAAGCATCACTATTTTACAATACGAGTATGAATAGTGAAAAGCCTCTTATTACAAGGCAAAGAATGTATTAAAGTAATAAATAGAAGGTTATCTCTCAAATATTCATGAACTAAGTCCTGGGGAGCTTAACTCTATTCAGCCCACAGCAACCAACATTACTCAGCTAAATCTTTGTATGACTTGGAAGGTGGCACACATTTTGCAGGAAATGTGTCGTATTTCTTTTGTAACTCAGTTTTAATAGGAAAATGTTACCAAAGGAAATCATTCACTCTAATACTAAAAGTTGCTTCGATAACACATAATGGTTATGAATGTAATTGCCTATGGATAACACAGCAGGAAAATACATGGAAGCTGGTCATAAAAGTTAGCAGAAATGACAGATTTCTTAGATCTGTTGTTTGGTTTGTGTCTTCATATCAATTACCATTATAATTCCTATCAATCTATCCTCCTATGTTCTGATTATGTTCTGATTTACACCCAAATGCTAAATATGGTCTTTACTGTACTCTTGCATTACCAGTTAGCCATTTTTGACACAAAGCTACTTATAATGGATATTAAGGAAATTTTATAATATGAAGGCTTGTATTAAAAAAAATAAAACCAAAAAAATATTGCACCAGTGAGAGCCCAGGTGCTGTGATTCAGTGAGCAGATGCTTTCAAAAGTGGCACTATGCATTTCTCTGCTGTGCTTTCAGAACAATTTTACTGTGATCTTTGCATTCCATACTGCTTTATTGTGCTTGATTATCTTCTATGTCTTCTGCCCTTAGAGGTAGATGAGTGGCAGTTCTTCAGTTCTTGAAATGGAGGATAACACATGCGTTTCATCTCATTTACTCAAAGCATAGAAGGAGGAAAAAAATGTTGCTATGGACTTCAAACACCTGCCAGTGACAAATTACTTCAGATCACCTTTGGAGCTATTAATAACCACTGCTGCAATTTCAGCTCTTCCCAAGCGAGGGGAAACATTTTAAATGAACTAGTGCGGTGGGTGGTGAGAAACTCCTTGACGCATCTCATGTATTTTTCATCATTATTTTATGCAATTATTTGCCAAGAAAGACTCTCTTTCCATTCCTTCAACTCCACCTGACTACATTTTAATTTTCCAATTAGTCATTCTAGGTTTTATATATATTTATATACATTTATTTGTTTGTTTGTTTGTTTGTTTATATATTACTTTTTTTCTGTAGGTTTTGAGCACCTGGAGATTAAAATTGTAATAACAATCACAAAGTCACCCTGGGCTTGCTGGGGTGAGGAGGGGGAAATTTGTGTCTTCCCTCCTGATAGGACTCAGAACTGCTGTCAGACAAGCCAAGTTTCAGACTGCTGCATGGAAGTTGTTTTGCACAACTCAAGGAGTCCTGGACAATCTTCTTAAATTTATGTAGCATTTTCCTCTTTTCAAAGTTCCGTTTGTACTTGAGGCTACAGAGAAAACTGCTGAAGAAGCAAAGTGATTGCTGGCAAACAAAAGTGAGATAGGACTTATTTTCTCTGCCTTCAACAGATATTGTTTAGATGGTCTTTATAGGTTTACTGCTGCTAGTTTGCTTATCAAAAATAGTAATAGTTTTTAGTCTGGTCCACACACATCATCAGCAGTAAGCATTTTACTTAAAGTAAAGAATATTGTCAGTAAGATTCATATTAACAGACATAACTTCTGAAAACAGAATAATCATGCCCTTGCTTAAAACCCTATCAGTTATATGAGGCAACTGCCATTACTGTGGTATTTCAGAGCTCTTCCTACGGCAAAAACAGCTGCAAGTGCAATGTCAATTTTATTTAGTTATGGAAAGACTTGGAAAATGTTCAGCTGCAGCCAAAAAAATTTTTAGCTAAATGCTGAGAAAGCATCAAGCTGGTTTACTGGCCTGTTCAGAGAGATCATGGAAAGTCACTTCCACAGGTGGTGTTTTTGTGAGGAGAACTAACTCCTAGTAAAGGGTCAAAGTGATTAATCCTGGGTGTAGTGTTGTATGTGAATGTCTAATTTTTAGAATTTGTGTGTTCATTTTAGGAGCAGAAACAATGAGGCTGATATCACGATAGAAAAAACCGTCTTGAAAGAGGGTTACACCTTGTACAGCCTTAATGGAATATCATGTCTGTCAGTAAATATCCATGACCAAAACTATCATCCAAATCAACTGCTGTCCTCAGTGCAAGATGAGCTGTATTTGCCAGGCACGGGCCAGAAGAGATTTATCATGTCATCTTATGTAACTTGTGACATCCAAGATGTGTGCACAAAGGAAACATATAATAAGGATAATCTACTTTAAGTCTTCTGGAACAGCAGCTGGCCAACAGCTGAGATGCTTTACAGGGGAAAAAATGCCAAGAACAACCTGTGCTGAAGTAAAAGATCCCACCCAATGTGTCTTGCTGTTTGCCTATGAAAGTTTCTTGTTCTCTGAGCAATGATTGTCCCATGTCCAGGATTTCTCAGTGCTTGGTCGCTCCGTTTCTAGTCCTACCTACGCTAAGTTAAAATCCAGAAGAGATACTTCTCCCCAAAAACCTCGTAACTGTGCATTTTAGCATTATCATGTTGATTTTTAGTGGTCTGCAATTGAATTCACTTGTGAGTGCCAGAAAGAAGTTAATTTTCTCACTTAACCTGCAAGAACTTGCGTCCACTCCTTTTCAAACGCTAGATAAGACTGAGGAAGATAAGTCAAGCAGAAAGTTCAGCTTTTCACGTCCTACCTTAGAAAGTCTGGGTCTTTCCCTTGCGACAAAGCAAGGTCACCATACTTGAGATCATTCAGTCGATTAACCCCAGCTACTACCTTCAGCTGCTGAGTGTCTATACCCCATACCTTTTCTGCACAGTTAGAAAACACTCTCGGTTTAATAAAATTTATGTTTATGCCATTGGCATGTTCTTTAAATTGTAGTAAGGAATCTGAGATATGGTCAAGGAACATACTCTGCTTCAAATTTCTTGGTGGAGCTGCATCTTTTTAGAGGATGGAAAAGGGATGGGAACAAAAAAGGCATTAAACCGCAAATTTAAAAAAAGTCCTGGAGCTGCTCAAGGGAAACCTGTAGGCTGTGTCCCTGTAGAAGACACAACTATTTTTCTTCAAAAGTGCATGAAGGGAAATACTGAGGGTTTGGGCTGTCGTAGGCCTTAAAGCTTTCATAGACACTAACCTTCACATTCAGATTCAGACAAAATTTTCTCTCACAGTAACAGAGAAATTACTTATATTTTTTTGCACTAGAAAGAAGTCTTTTGTTTACTTAATTTCCTTTCTTATTTATATCCTCTACCTTCTTTGCAGTTGGATATTCTGCCACACACATTTTCATTTTGTGTTATAATCTGAACAGGAACATTATTGAATGATGAGTGACATAGAAATTATCAACCGGCATCAAAAAACTTTCATTTACCTCATTAAGCATGCACTGTTACAGAGCTTAGTCTAAGGATTTTTGAGAGTATAAAGGAGATCTACAGTGTCTAGTCATGAAGTAGAATCACTCATTTTCATTGCACAAGTAATTTATTTGAAAAAAGACTTTGCATTTGTGCATCATTGAAATAAGGCAGAAATAGCATTGTGTGAGATATCTCTGTTGAATCAAAAGTTTCAGACCCAAAGCACAAAAAATAGCAGGGAAAGTGGGAGAATATTGCCTTAGAAATCTGATTGTAAGAGTCAAGACCTCCCTGAAAAATGAAAAGGTGAGAGTCAGTAGGAAGTGCTTTGGGTATTTCTGTGATTCTGGAGTTATATACTAAGTTTCAAGAACAGAAGCGAAAGATCTAAGAATACTAGAAGTTATAATAGAAGTTATAGTATAGTTACAATATCCACTGAAATACATTTAAGGAGTATACCAGTATGCATACTTTGGTGGAGGTGCATTTTTCAAGTATGGTACAGTACATCTCAGAGGTGGGAAAAAAAGGCAACAGAGGAACAAAGACATTGAAGAGCAGACATATGGTGATATCTTTATATATGCTGAAGACAGAGATACTCTTCTAAACAGTAGAAGATCCACCCATCTTAAATACTTGTATGAGAGATTTAGTCACTGCTGCACCTGCCCATCACTGTGGACCAGACATCCTAGATGACGGTGTTGAAAAAATACATCATTTTTAGATGGGAAAATCTCAAATAGTAAAAAAAACCCCAAACCCCAAAAAAAGGAGTAATGCACTACACCCTCCACATATTTAGTCAGTTGCTTTTTTGAAGATGGGAAGTTGTAGTTTTTCATTAGGATAAGACCATGCATTGCCTGGTAGATTAAATGCAGCCAGACTCCTCATGCACGGCTGGGTAATATCTACTAGCAGCAGGAAAGTAAGTTTAAAGAACTGGGATGAAAGACTACACATAGAGAAAAAGGAAATTATTTTAAAAAATAGAAATTAATTTCAAAAAATTCCTGAGTTACTTTTAAAGCACGATTTTTTTCCCATGAGACACCTATAACATAATACCTAGTGTTTCCTTTTGCATTTATTTCCATTTATTCTTTGATTGTAAAGATTCACCTGTCAGCAGGTGCTCAGTGAAAAGTGTAAAGAAGTAGGATTTTGTATAGACTGATATATTTTTCATTGATGTACATGAAGTAGGAAAAATCAATGGAAAATAATACCAAAATCTAGTTTAGAATATAAAAATGCTGCATCAGTTGTCTAACCTAATTTGCATTCTTTTTAGTGCCTGAATTTCCAGATGGAATGATGAATATTGAGACACAGTAATATTGTTCCTTTCAGTAAAGGACCTGAAAGAGAGAGATACATGAAAGTAACATTTAACCATTTCATCAGAGTGCAGTGTGACAGATTTTTTTTTTACCATGCCTTTACTACTGAGTAATAGACATAAGTCTATTGCAAGTCCTAAATGCTTGCAAGAAAAAGAAAACAAAAAAGGGAGGTGCTGGTAGTCCTGCAAGATTCAGCATTCTCCATGTTGTGTGTGTGGCCTCATGTCTCTTGCAAACCTGAGACAGTATCAGAATACACAAATTTTTTCAAAGCTATAGAAAACTAAGAGGTGAAATAAGTCTTTAAAATGCAAAAGGTTGTTACAAAAAGAAAATTAATAACTACAAGTGACTATGGCTTAGATTTGTGTTGGATATTAGGAAAATAACAGCCTGTGCTATGGTGATAATTAAAAACCGGAATAGGGTGCTCAGGGAGGAGCTTAGTAAACATCCGTGGGGAGAACGGGGAATATCTGCGGAGGGTATTCTCATCTGGTTCTTTAAAAATAGGCTCTTTCAAGACTGGTTTCAACACAGTTGCTCCTTCTGTTGGCAAGCAGCTGAACTAGATTGACCTCTCAAGGTCATGCTGAGTTCTATATTCTGCAGTTATAGGAAATCCAGATTACTTGTTAACACAGAAACAAAAAATGGTGTTAAACAAGGTGGCAGTTAACACACAATTATTTCCATTGAGGTTGAATAGATTACATGTCATTTCATGTAAGCACAGAGATATATGTTTTACTACAGAGAAAATAGAAATGCCTACTATTTGTAAGAAAATGCTACTTTCATCAGAAAAATATCAAAGTACTCTGAGAATTCTGATTTAAAAAACTACATTTGATGTAGCAGATCTTTATTGTAGGCCAATAAAGCTCCTTTTTACTTACCTAAATGAATATCCTCCTTTGTGCACCAGAGAAAACCAGAAAGAAATATTGGCTAAGAAACAAACTCAGAATTCAATAGTCCTAGAACTGACTGAAATCCAGGCAAAAAGGTGCCACGTGGATCTTGAATTTCATGGAAGCCTTACTTGGCTACCGTGATGTTGCAGATTCACTTACAAACTATGGCATTGCAGAGCCTGGAGAGTTAATCTATGTGTTTTCTCAATAGATGTGAAGGCAAAGGTAAATAAAATGTTCTTGTGCTCATGATGGCTTGGTTTCAGTTGGGGAATAGTTAATTTTCTTCCTATCAGCTGATATAGTGCCATGTTTTGGATTTAGGGTGAGAATAATATTGATAACACTCCAATGCTTTAGTTGTTACTGAGCAGCTTTTACACTAAATCAATGGACTTTTCAGCATTTCCTGCTACCCTGCCTGCGAGCAGACCAGGGGCACAAGAAGCTGGGAGGGGACACTGCTGGGACAGCTGACCCCAAATGACCAAAGGGATATTCCAAACCATATGGCATCATGTTGAAAACCAAAACTGGGTGGAGTTGGCTGGTGGTAGTGGAGGGGTGTGGGGTGGGCATCTCCCTTCTTTGCAGGTTGAACCTGTTTAAACTCAACCCACAAGTTCCATCTTTTGACTTATTATTTTCCCCGCCCCAATGAGTGAGCAGCTGCAGGATGTTTAGCTGTGTGCTGGGTTAAACTATGACACAGGAAGAACAAGAAAAAGTCACAGTTGTTTGCAGATGGATTTGCCTTCTATCTTGCCAGGATTTTACCCCATAGATATCCATCTTCATCTTGAATTTTGTCTTCACCCTCTTTCATCGAGTCTATGAAACCTGACATGTAAAATTGTAGTAATATATTTTTAATTTGCAGAGAAAAATGAAAGTGGACTTTATATGAAGTTGGTTTGGAAATAATTATTACTTTTTCTTCCAAAGTAATGTGTATAACAGAATTAATTCTAATTTATTGAAAATTAAATTATATTTACTAATATTGCTCTATTTTTTCTATTACGGCAGTCTATAACAACTTGGTTTCCTTATGTCTGTCAAGAATTCCATGTAGCACTGAAAGCAAAAGCTAGTTCATATGCCTTCTAATCTGAGACACAATGTCATTTATTTTAATCACCAGAGCTCTCTCTATCTCTTTCCAGTGAGTTTGTAACTTTATTGTTCTTCAGTAAGGCCCCGTAAGCACTCACAGCATGGTGAGTACATGGATATGTTCTCAGGATCAGGCTTCAGTCTAGAAAGCACCAAGACAGTACTGAGAATGAGAGTTCTGAAAGTCTTCCTTACACCAATGTAACTGGTAATTTCTCACAGTATGAGAAACTGTACTTTATCTGCTATTGCCTTGTTTCACACACTGAAATGCCAAGGATTTTTCTTCCCCTCTCACAAGAGTCAAGAGCAAGTGTCAAGCAAAGAGTGTCAGCAAGGGGATGGCGGCAACACAAAGAGGCACTATTAGCCCAAGTGCAAACGTGCAGCTGTTAACATTAGAGGTGCCTCTAAGCCCAAAGGCTGACTGGGTTGCTGTGTTCTGCAGCACAGAAATGCAGAGGTAACTCATCAGGCATGAGAAGCCCTGCTCTGTAACAGAGCAGTCTTTACATTTTCAGACAATGCCTACATTTCCTAAAAGAGCAAGAATGTGTCACTGGGGGGAATTTTCATTTCATTTTCCAAATCTTCACTTAGTATGCATTTTAACTGGAAGATAGACCCAAGAAGTTCTGTAATGAATTATGAGCACAGATACAGAGGTTCCAGGAAATTTTCTCAGATTAAGTCCACACTGGAAACCTTTCCAGAATGGTGTTCTCTCCTTTCACTTTCTTATAAATAAAGATTATACCAAGTTCTTCATGAGATGATGACCTACTGCATGCTTTGTGAGACCACTTTGTAACCTGATGATACGGTTCAACCGCTTGAACATCTCAGAAACTTTTCTGTGTAATTCTGCCTGATTTTTAATACCTCCCAGGATTTATTGGACTGTGAAAAAGCACGGAAATAACCAGTCTTGTGTAATGCTTCTCCCTCTCTGGTACTAAAGAGACCAAGTACAGCAAACTGAAGACATTAATCATCTGGAAAGGTAGGAAACAGATCTTAGCCCAGCATTGGAAATTATGAGATCTGGGTCACATAACCCTTGACAAATTGTGTTCCTGTTGACAAAACAGAGACTTAACTGCTTTTTTTCAGAGTGGAAAAACAGAAACAAGAGCACATAGCTGATCTATCACCTGCTTTCCCATTCTTATTCTCACAAATGATAATCAGCTGAAAGGATTTGAGTATGTTTTCTAAAACTTGAAACTCGAGGCCCTTACCCTTAGGATAATACATAAAATATTAAGGCGTTTGGTGTGGGAAATCACACTGTAAGTGAACAGAGCAGTCTGGAGCAGGATTAGCAATAGGGACTCATTTGCAATTCTGAGTACTTTCTCTTCTCAGAAGTCAGTTTACCTGGGAATACTTGCAGACACCAGGCCCTGTCATGACAGAATGGATGTGAGCAGGGAAGGATTGGACTGAAGGACTGTTACTGGATGTAGGGCATGGCCATGGCACACAGGTGTTGTCTGTGTGTAAGTGAAACCAAAGAAATGACATGGAGGTAGCCTGAAAGACATATGTGTCTCTCAGTGTCATCCTTAGAGAGAGTGACACATTATGCTTCAAACCAAGCAAGTTTAGGGGTTATTTTGCTTTGGTAATTTGGTTGATAGGTTGACTTTTTTTACTGCTCCATAGTAAGTTGCGATGGCAACTCAGAATTAGAAACCTTCATAGAAGTCCAAACTAATAATCTGCTTATTCAAAAAATGAAAATTGTTATGGTACCATATCATCTCAGCAACAGTTTAGTCATGTTTAGAAGTACAGACTTAGGAAAAAGCACTAAATTACCAAAATACTTCCCATATCCCTTTCAGAATAAAAACAAAGCCTGTTTCTATACTGACAATGGGGTAGGCAGACGATCAACAGGGTTGGCACCTTTTAAATAGAATCACTAACGCTTTTTGTGTGGCAGTGATGTTGCAGCCTTATTGGAATTGCAAAGGAGATGAAGAAGGGCAGGAGAGGTGAACAAAGTGATAAAGGATTTTAAATGATCCCTTTGTGCAATATGCAAACTCCTCTTTATTGTATTTGTTAGATCTAGCCGAATGACTTGGGGTGAATAATTTATGTTACTTTTGGATTTTTTTTCTATCAAATGGATTATTTCAAGGTCTCTACATGAAGTTGAATCATGCCTGATTAACACTTTGGTAACCCTATTTCATATTTACAAATTATTTCAAATAATACCAAATTATTTGCAACCATATCTTCATGCGAGTTTGACCAATTGACAGTAGAGACAAAGTGTTTTCAAAATAATAAAAACTCATAATATATAAATAAAAAAATCCCATTTTAAAACCTATTTTAATTAAAAAGCACCTATATATGAACCAGCAATAAGATTTTTTTAATTCAGGGAATGCAGGAGACACGGTAAACATAGTGCAGGTTTCTTTGGAACTCCCTTTCTTCACAGTTGATTTGGGATACGAAAATAAAGTTTTCATCTGATTGTACAGATTGCATAGAAAATAACATAAAGGAAGAATTTAGAGCTGCATTTCAAATGGTCCACAGGACAGACAATTTCCGGGGCTTTGAAACTGGTATGATTACAGAGAAATGATTGTTAGAGGAGCAAGGATTATTCCTCCGCAGGTGATTTGAATCCAGAAGGCAAGGCAGAAACAAAGCACTTGTACCCAGATGTCCCTTATCTCCTTCCTTCAAACATGTGAGCTGCATGCATTACAGTCCTGCCACAATTTGTCTTCTGCAGGAACCACACAGAATTAGTATTCTGCTTAACATCAGTTTCTCTAGGGGTATCCTGAAAGCAGGGAACGAGAATCCACAAAGGTCCAAAATGTGGAGACTTTTCGACTTAACAGCCTCACTTATATGCAGGCAAAGCCCCACCTGCAGTCTATAGAAGCTGAAATAAATTAGTGTCCCAGCTCTCATTGTTCACTCTGCAACTTTGATTCTGTGAGTGGGTATAAATTCAGAATCCTTTATGATGCTATATGGATAACTAAAAATCTGTATCTGCTCTTATTGTATGCAAATATCAGTATCTTAAGAAACAATTTACTGATTACATAGGAAATGAAAAAATTTGTTGACTCTGCAGTGACATGAATTGCAAAAGTGAATACTCTAAAAGTAAAAAAAGCGGTCTTTGACTAAAGCCAGAATGCTGATTTTTTAACTGGAGTGGAAGCACTTTATAAAATTACTCTTTATTATTATGATTCCTCTTTGAAATAGTTGGAATTGTCGAGTTGTTTTGATTCTTTTACTGAAAAGATTATTAGAATCTTAGATTTGATAGAATAATCCTAATAATTCAGAACTGTCAGAATTTATATTTATTACTAGTATTTTTAAATTTGTATTTATTTTTTTACCTGTGTGAATTGTACTTAGCAGATGATTAGTATATTTTAACATATAGGTTTTAAGAGAAAGGTAATAAAAACTGTTAAAAGGTAGGAGGGTGCTAAAATACCTCATAACTCAGTGCATCCTTTATTGAAGTGATTTGACCGTATCTCCCTATTTCAAATAATGTTCTGCAGTAGATGTAGCATTTAAAAAAATTAAATATAAATTAAAAACTCTATTAGCTGTATTCCTTTGGGCAAGAGAAAGTTTAAATTGGATCATATTTCACAACTAACTTAACTTCAGAGAACAATACCTTTGAAAGCTTTGCCTGAGGCTTTGTCCAAAGGACACTACCTAAAGGAAAAACTGCATTCTGTTGTTAAATGGTTTTGTTGTTAGCATTTTTAAATTAAGGCTTCCCTCATTTTGTTTTGTTCTTCATTGAGACAGTTTACCAGATAAGAATCCACTGCATGCACAGAGAAACAGGAAACACATGCTTTAAACAATTTCAGTAAACTGTGTCCTGGCTTGCTTCATATTATTTTGCTGGAAAGAAACCCCAAACCATAGGTCCAAAATAAATCATTGTTTATCATAATGCTTTAAATGCCAACAGATTTCTATTGTTATTGTAGTAAAAACAAGATACCATATTTAGTAGTTTCATCATTAAAGAGAGCATCAGCAGAACTGAGAATCCAATATTCATATTTCATTGTTGTCTTTAGCACAAACAAGCCTTTCTGAAGCTAGTTGGGGTGTGTGATGAAGATGATAATATGTTAAGCCTTGGTTTTGTATCCTTGAGGATAGTTTGGCTGTGTAGGGATGGTCAGTCTGCGTGTGACCTGCTATAAGACTGGATCTTATTTTATATGTCTCATGACAAGAGGTTTCATATATCTTCCCTCCACAGCATTTGCCTGCCTTTCTTGTTTGTATACTCAGAGAATCACAATATCACAGAATCATCAATATTGGAAGACAATTTCAATCACTTAGACCAATCATCAACCCAACACCACCATAATCCCCCCTAAACTATATCCACCTGCAGACACACCTTGAAATTTCCAGACATGGTGACTCCACCATTTCCCTGGGTTATTTATTCTGACGCTTAAACTCTCAGTGAAAAATGTTTTTCGCTATCTAATCTGAAACTCCACTGGTACAATTTAAGGCCACTTCCTCTTGTCCTGTCACTTCACAAAACAGAAGAGACTTACCCTTATCTCACTGTAATTTCCTCTTTATGTCTTTCAAATACATATAAAATTATTCAGGGAAAACAATGGTAGGACAACGGCCAGTTGTTTATGGCAAAATATCCTGCTCCCATCTAGATATATACTAGTGCAGTGATACTATTCGATAAAAATCTCATTTTATTTTCTAACTTTTCCTTGGTTATTGTTGGTTGCTCTTACATACTCACTGGCACCTATGTTCAAGTTTATATTGGTCTTAATTTTTTAGATACTGGCTTGAAGTAATTTTCTCAAATGTGTGGATTTGAGGATGCTTTGGAGGCCCCACCAGTTTTAACATCACAGAGGTTTGTTGAGTGAATTTAGAAAGCCTTTCTCTCAAGAATAAGCGACAAGATTTAATTTTGTTTCTTAGATTTGAATGTATTTGCAGAAATTAAAAAGCTGAGTTCCTGTAACTCTTGTGTTGCTCACTGGCATTAGTAATTGAATTTGGCATCACTTTGAATTATGGCATCACTTACTACATGTGTCTTTCTGACTGCAAAACTTCTTACTCTCTTTCCACACTCCTGTTCAGTCAGATTGCAGGTCTCACCATTCTTGGATATCACATGAGAGCATCCAGCAGTGGGGGCTTGGGAACAGAGTAAGAATAGGAAAAGTGCGCTTCTCCTTGCACATTCAGTGATAATTTGAGCGTTAGGTCGTGATAGAGGCTGTAGTCATCTTCAAGAGTACTATAAGTACTTGAAGTATAATAATTTTTAACGTATTTGACTTTTAAAGAGCCTTTTATAATTTGGGCGTCATCATATCCTGTGAATTTAATAATACTGAATTTGATACTGAAAATTGAAGTCCTCAGTTCTGCCTCTCTTAGAAAGACATTAATGATCTTTTATATCTTTTTCATAACACTCCTGTTTTATCAGTTCTCCAGCTTATGAGTCCTAACCTATTCAGTTCTTGTACAGAAACTGTTTCATACTTCCAGTCATCCTTTTCTTCCTTCTCTGTGTTTTCCTTGGTTCCGCTACATTTTCTTGATATGGAAGTGATCAAAATAATTCACATAGCATTCAACATGTGGACTTTCTCTGAGCTGGATTGTTGGTTTTTGTCTCATTTTCTAGATCTCTCACCACCATTTTGGCACCATATATGTGTTTGTAAACTCCCTTGAGCAATAAGATGAACAATCCATAGTGATTTCAATATCTCTTCCCTAAACAACAGGAACCAGCTTGGTGTCCATCAGGCTATTTGAGCTGACAGGATGGTGTTCCTGCGTATGTTTTTCGTATTTCTTTACATTTCCCTCAGAGAAATTAACAGGTAGGATAGTAAGCCTTTCTGTTATTCATTAGTTTGTTCATTTTATACCTTCTACCATTATTACTCTTGTATGTCTGACCAGCAGATTCACTGACCGGTTGCAACTCTGTCCTAAGACGTGATAAATGTACTTGTTTCACTACATTCATTCCTAAATCTACTGGGTTTTTTTTGTTTGTTCCCCATCACAGACAAAGCTTAACCCTCTCTCTTTTTTTTTATGAGTGTATATCCCCTGCAGCACCTTTCTCCCTCTGAGCTGAACTGGTTTATTGCTTGTAACTTTGCATCTTGTTTGCTGCTTTGTCAGTTTGCCTGGGGCTTCTCAAACTTATTACAGGATGTTAATAGATGCCATCTGCTTTTCTGTATCATATGATGAAGGACATGGGTCTTCACCATGTATATGCCATCAGTTCTGACTTTCAAAGATGATGCTTTCTCTTAAGAATGTAGAATTATATTTTCACTGATATCTCTTGCAGTGACTTGAATCTAGATTTATCTCATTTAGCTTCAGGGACCTACCTGAGGTGCCTATAATAAGAACACAGTTGTCTTTGGTTCATTGTGGAATCAATGCAGCAGAAGCACGCAGAAGATGATTCACTCCATGTAAGAGTTGGCTCAGAAATCTCAGAAATACCTGTCTTTCCCTAGCTGAGACTAATATGCAGAACCTCAAAGACTTGTGCTGGTAATTTAGATACTCCAGTTGCATGCTGATGTTAGATGAATTTATTCCAGGCTGTGGTATTTTAAAATGTGAATTCTTCAGAGCAACAAACTATTGAAAATCTTAGCTTTCAATAAGGAAATAGAACAAAAATAAAGGGAGGAAAAAAGTAAAGAAAGAAAAATAAATAAAGGAGAAAAAAAGGTTATTAAACTTCCTACTTTATCAAATCACAAAAAGGTATACAATATTCTCAGAATTATCTTGACAAAAATCAGTCATTGTTTTTGTGAGCAGCTTACACAACAGTTGTTATTGCTGGTACTTCTGGAAAAGACCAGACCATGTGAGTACAAATATAGTTCATATGGATAGAAGACTACAAAAATAGCTCAAGTGCCACTTAAATGAACTTTAAAAACAAGAGGAATAATTATTTTGCCATGTTCTTCCCCTACTAGAAGTTGCCAATCTCACCTGGCCTTAGCTCTGGAAAGGAAAAATAAAGGAAAATAGGGAGGAAACAGGTTATCTATAACAGTTCCTCCAACAAACAGAAAAACTAGGTATTTCTGCTGGATGGAAAAATAGGGATTTTTCTATTCAAAGTACAGATGAATGCCCTGTAAGGTGCTTGCTTATGCATAATGATACATATGAAATTATTCAAAAGACTGCCATGACCTGTCACAAGGGCTGTATACACTGTGATACAGAATGGAGAACATTCCCAGCCACATGCTATTTAGGTCTGAGGTTTGTGCCAGGATAACCTTTTTACCTTAGCTGAGGGAAGCCCACAGGAATATGGCCCTTAAAGGATGAGTGTTGCAGTCTGGAACAAAAGTGTCTGGAAATATCATAAAAGTATAATTTTCTGTAAAAATTATTTTCTTTTCTCTCTTTTGAATTCTCTTTGTACACTTGAGATTAAAGGGGATAATAAATAGGTTGCTTCTCACAGTAAAGCTAAAGAGGATTTCATTAAATAAGTTTTCCTACCTATTATGTAAAACACCTTTGCTGACCTACTACAGAGTTCAGTAATTAGAAACTGAAAGGAGCCTAGCCCTCCATTACAGAAGATAACCTGGTAACTCTGCTATTGTTACCATTCTCTGATGAGGGCAAGGGCTGCACAGAGCTCCTGAAACCGTCTCTACCTCAATTTTGAAACATGAGACACCCAACCTAGAAGAGGAAGTCCTCTAGACCTCTTCTTCATTCAGCAGTTGCTCTCTGAAGGTGCCAACTTCATTCCTTCATCAGGTTAGAAGCTTAAGGTGATTATATTCAGAAAACCACTTAGATTAAGTTTATGGGCTAAAATGCCCTTTCCTTTTGAAATGAAATATTTCTGGAAATGCTTTGCTTCCATCACATGTGTATAAGTAACCACAAGGTTTGAGTTAGATGTTTGTCCCATCTAATCCTTACCCGAGTGCACAAAGGGGCAGAAGGCCAGTGAGGTTGGTACATTTTCTGTGTTTGCTCTCTGTGATGATTAATGTAACAAGGATATAAATGTGAAGACAGAGAAGTTCATTGATCCACTGAAAATGTACAGGATCTCTCATTAGTTTTAGCTTAGATATACCATAAACTGGTGAGACATACAGAAACTCAAGAAACAACTGTCCACCCATCCCAGTATTAAAAGTGTGGGGGAACAGGAGCACTGCAGCAGACCTCTGAAAAGACAGAGAAAAAATAGAATGAAGGGGAGATGGAGAGCTCACTGCTGAATATAATTTAGTGTCTGAAGTTCTGAAAAGAGCTATTCTCTTTTAAATAACTCTTCTGAATGTACTAAAAATAAGCTGACCAGATGCTAGCTTCACTGTACAACAGCCTTTTTATACTGGCAACACTAGAAATAATTGGTATCTTCATAGCATCAGGAAAATTGGCTCTATTGAATAGTCAGATACAAAAATGTGTGGGAATCTGTTGTCAGGGAGAATCTTCAACCAGAACTGGATGGTGCAAAATGATTCTTGCCCAGACCTAAGTAATTTGGCATGGATGAGACTAGGCAGAAGGGAAGGAGGTAAATTTCCTTCTCAGAGCATCTCAGATATTCAGGAGGAGGCTGAATCCTCGAGGTCCAGAGACTTTATGGCTGTGCTGGGTGTATTCAGGGTAGGATTCAGAGGCTGTTTCAGCAATATGAGTGCACATAAATTCGAACTCTCATAAGTTGTAAGAGAACTGGACTCAGGTGAGACAAGACAATTAGAAGCATATGCTTGGTTTTAAACACTGCAGGCACATTTTGTAGCTGGGAACAGCTGTTGCTGTGACTGTTTTAAATAACTAAGTACAGGAAAGGACAAGGGACCTCCATAATATATGTGACAATAATAAAACAAAAGTCTTAATGGAATTTTCTTCATTTTATTTTATTTAATTAAGGATATGGGATTAAGAACCAAAGCCATTTTAACATTTATTGCCTAGAATATGTTTTATATGCTTTCTCCTGGTCATTGCTCATGAAGAAATTTTAATATAGATGTTTAATTTTACAAAGCCTTAGAGTTCAATCCTAATCGTGTCAGCTGCCCAAAACATCTCACTGAAGTAAACTTAGGATTTTTAAGGCACACACTGTCTTCCCTATAGCTAGTTAGAGGCCAGGCTAAATACTCTTAGAAAAATGACACTGGACAGCAGGAAACTAAACCTAGGCATTGCTGTATGGGTCACACAGTCCTGTGCAGGAGTCACAGGAGGACACTTGTAGCACATACTGACCATGTTTCTAGGGAGAGCCATATGAAGCTTAGTCACATGTACAAGCAGGTGCCACATGTATTTAACAGGGAGATAAATCCCAGCCTCTGGGCCTGATTCAGCTGCCAATACAGACACCTAGTATCATATGAAATGTCCTGGGCTCTCCTGGCTAGAATTTGCTGCTATTTTATACAGCCTTGGGCCTCCTGCAGGTCCTGTGCATGTGAACGTCAGCTGCACGTGAACATGTCTGACAGTTTACATCGTGATGGCACTAGACACTCATGTTTCAAAAATCACTGTGTATGAATCAAGCACAATTACCTTTCCAGTGATTCCAGATTCATTCAGAATTGACCATTTAGTAACTAAAGATAGAAACGTCCACTTGCCTTTAACACAGGAGATATTTTGAGAAAAAAAATTGTTGCTTTGCTGTTAAGCTGCTGTTCTATGTGTTAATTAAAGGGTCTAACCCTTTGAAATTGTTGTTAGAAACTCAGGACACTTCTCAGTTTATCTGAAACCAGAAAATAAGGAAAGACTTATGCACTTCATAAATCACCATCATTTAGTATTCTCAGACATCAATCTGGCAACACCAGCTGATATTGCATGGAAGAATTCTCACGGGAAAATTTCCTTTCTCATGGGAAAGATCCCAATTGTAACAAGAAGTTACACAATGATACACTACCGGAAATTACAGTTCTGAATTTTATTTGATATTTAAATTATTTTGTTCTCATAGTATATAAATGAAATCATATTTCATTTATATGACATTTAACATTCAAAAATTGTTTTTGTTGACATGCAGGGTTTTAAAAAGTCCAAGTTCACTCTTCTGGGGGACTGAGGAAAGTGTTCTTTTCACTGATAATTAAAAAATGAGGTTTTTCCGTAATTTTAAAGGAAAAGCAATCTTAAATACTGGACTTCCCCTTAGGAATATGAGATTTGGTTGAAATGTGAAAATATGGTGTCCAGCCTGCTTTATAGCCAGGAGTGCTGTGTCCTTACTACTGCAAGTAAAGCAACGAGCAAGAGAGGGGAAGTGTGTCACTGCTATGTTCTCTACTAATTGTCAGTCCTCTTGTCCAGCTCTGGATCCAAACCAAATTCTCTGCCACAGTTTTGGAGAGAGAAGAGGAATGCTGAACAGCTTGAAGTTTTGTAAAACACAATGAAATCCTCATCCTCATTCTCATAACTCTATTGTTCACTCTACTCATACCTTTTTATTGAAAACATATACACCAGAAATGGATCTCATTTTTCATTCCTTTTTTTTTCTAAGAGTGGCATTCAGAAGTGCAGACCGTTTTAATTAGCAGCTTCTAATATGTCTAAGGTCTATTATGTCAATAGACATAACTTGGAAGATATTGATTCTTTCACAGTGGAGCACTACAAAGAATTCCAAAATCCTTTTTCAGTCCACGTGATCTGTGCTGAGATGTATTCACTGGGAAATGTCTTTCATCACACCACAGGGATTTTCACACTAGTATATTAACGTTAGGAATACTATTTTATGATTTTTTTCTATAAAGCTTTTGGTAAGAATTTATATGTGTTGTCACATACTAGGGTGTCTGTGTGTGTGTTCCATGGCATGTAGAATAATGACAGCATAAACCTGAGGTACAGAGTAAATGTCAGCACACTCCCTCAGCTATCTCATAGAACCAGTTCAGCTTCTTAATGTGTCAACTTAAAAGCAGCTGCCTTACATCTACTGTACTCACCTACAATAGAGAGGCATCCACCTCTGCACTGCTGCTATTTTAGAAAATAGCTTACACTGACAACAATTCTGTTTTCCTTTAGAAAATCCTTGAAACAAAATGGTCATATCTGTTGCTTTCTCGTCTAAAATAAGTATCTGTCATTTATACTTCCCTTAGAGAGTGCTTTTCAAAAGGTAATAACTATTTTTCGCAGCACTCCATGCATTAGGATTTGCTCGTTTTTCAGCTGGGTAACTGAAGATGTAAGGAGGACAACTGACTTAGTCAAGACTGCACATGGAGTTCATGATAACAATAGGTGTGGAGTTCAAATCTTTTCACTGCTCTGCTTTTCCACTTTGTGAATAAAAGGCCATTTTCTTCTGTTTTTCTCAGGACTGAGGAAATAATTCATCAGTGAGGAGAAATAAGCTGCTCCTTTTTCTTTTTCTTTTATATACAGAAATTGTCTCAAATTTTTAAAATTACTGTCCAGCTGGGCAGCAATCAAAGCTGTTTTGGTATTTGCTTTAGGGATGATTTTTCACCTACTCCAGATTAGGTGACAGACTCCAGTACTTTGTCCAAAGGAGTTCCTGAGGTTTAGCATGGGATATCAGATTTTCCAAAGATAAAAACTCTCCTTGCCAATACCCAACTGCTTGTTTTTATAAGGAACTAAATTTTTCTTTTTTCATGCAATCCACAAAAGTAGAGTGGGAATTTACCATATTCATTTTATACTTCCCTCTACAAAACAGAACTAAGGACTTTATTTTCAACAAATGTGCAAATCTGCATGAACAGTGATTCATATGGCCAAAGGTAGTCATCTGGGTAATAGTTTACAATGCTCATATATTAGAATTGACCAGCTCATGTGTGGCAGTCCAAACTGAGACCTCTCAAGTTTATTGAGGTGAATGTTGTCAATAACGAATTCTGTTGCATCCAGAAATTTAGGACAATTTATTCTTCTCAGCCTAGTTGAATCATACACATTAGAAAGTAGATTTTTCCTGTCCTTCTCAAGAGCATAAAATAGAATACATTGAATTCCAGTGGCAGACAGATTACAGGAAAAATTGGAAAAAGTAGTACACTTTCTTCTTCAGTTCTATGACTCTAACTGATGCCAAAAACCAGACTAAAACCAGGACAGTGGTAATAACATGAGGTGAACATGAGATGTTCTAAGGCTGATGGGCAGTAAACTCTGCTTGCAGAAGGTGCCATGAAGAATTTAATAATAAAGTCGCAACACAGAGGTGCATCTGTGATCGGATCACTTCATTTGCATTTCATTTAACTGCCTTATTGGGAGCAGAAAGTATTATTAGGAAGAGTCTTAAGAGCAGCCACTGGCACATTTTCCTCAAATGTATTGAGTATTGTCTGGAAAAATATGAGGAAGCAAGGGTAAAAAAAAGCCTGTGAGCTTCCTTACAATTAATACCACAGATTGTTTCCTGTCACTAAACCCGACTCAGCCTCGGTCTTGTTTTGTTTAATAGGGCATATTTAGCCTAAAATTCTAAATTCATCTTTGTCAAGTGCTATGTTCAGTGAAGTCAACACCCATGGTTTTGACCCAATATCATTTGAATGCTGCTTTTGTTTATATTATATAGTTATAGCAATCTTTCTATTTTTCATTTCTGTGTAATACATATGACAGAAGAAAATTTCTACACAACAACACTGACAGAAGTTGAACCTTATCTTGAACCTTATCTTTAGATTATAAGATTGCAATAATTGTGAAAGATAGCACAATTTGACCTTGTTTTTCTGCCTCAAATGAAATTTCTTCCTTTCTTCTGACCTGTGTCAACTTATGCTTTTATATCTAACTGATTTCTCATTCATCCACATCTGCGTAAATTTACAGTTCCATAAATCAGGATGCAGATGCAGACTGAACAGTCCTACTGTGTAGGTGTGAATAGGTCACTGTGGCCATAATTTGCAATACACCTATTGATGTTGATGCTTATTTATTGTGCCATTGTTGTATCATGTCAGAAGAGCCCAAAGATCAGTTTGTTACCTAGAATTCCTGACTAAATTTGGCAGAGAGCAGTGGAAAGGGCAAACTTATATGAATTTTATCTCACTCAGCAGTCATAAGTTTTTTAAAGGGTAGGTTTCATGCACTGAAAAAATTCTTAAGATATATTTTACATTTGATTTCATTGCTTAAGGGTGTTATTTGATAGAAGAATTAATTTACACTATTTGAACAAGTAAAAAAAAAAGTGCTAGTCCTTGTATATAATTACATTTAGATAAAAGTATTTTTTTTAAAGATTACATTTTTTCCAAAAAAGTTCTGGTATGTGTATTTTCTAGTGAAAATTTTTCTAAGTATTAAGTCTGGGTATTTCAGGCAGTAAGCATTACAAATTTTATATATTGATATTCCTAAACTGAAATCAAAATATATCTTAAACATAAAACTTTGAAATGCTTTTACTAATGCAGCCTGTTATGCAGAAGAAAGCTAACTATGCTCTGAACTGCATTAGTCACAGCCTGCCAGCATGCCAATCAAAGTGATTATTCCCCTCTGTTCAGCACCTGTGTCTATTCTGCATCTTGTCTTTGAATCACTTCTCCAAAGAAGACTTTGAAAACTGGACTAAGTCCAGAAAAGTGTCCTTCTTAGGGACAGTTCAAGGAACTGAAGAACTGGAAAACTAAGGAGACACTGACAAAAATTAGTTTATTCATTCTGAAGACAAGAAGGTTTATAGGACTGAATTACTGTTTTCTTCTATCTAATTCAGGACTGTGGAGAAGGAGGAGTCAGAGGTGCTCAGCAAATGCCTAAAAGCAGAGATGCAAGTTACAGGAAGGGAAATTCAAACTGGCTGTAAGGAAAAAAAATCACAGTGATGGTGATAGGAACATGGAACAGGGGCCAAAGGGATCCCCATCCACAGAGATATTGAAAACTTGGCTGTGCAAGTTTGATTGACCTGGGAAGTTTGATTGACCTGGAAGTCATGTTCTCTGAGCAGTGTAAGAGTTCTGAGGAATTATCTGCCTCATATTATATGAAAACTGATTCTGATCATTTGAAACAAACCCCAAACTGATCAGCACTGCAACAGTCTCTTGCTTTCCAAATTGCAATGCCTTACTTTCTGCCACAGACAACTTCATATTCTCCTGAGGTAAAAGAGACATGTTTGTACTTTGCACCCTAAATTTCTGATGGAGGCTGCTATTAGAACTGATACAGTCTCAGTGACAGATTTGCTTTACCGTGTAACTGCAAAGAAAGGGGCATGGGTATTGACACAAGGGATTTCCTGTGACATGTCAAAGGCATTTTCATTTACCTGCAGAAGACAGCAAGTGGCAGTGTATGAGGATTGATATATATTTCAGGATGGTACATTTCCTCATTCCTATGTTTTGACCAAATGTTGCCTAAGCATCCTGAAATGCAATCCCTGGGGATAAAAATGTAAGAAACAAGGGATTACATAGAGGTATTCAGAAGCCTGAATAGTGCTGCAGGTACCTGAAGCTTTGTTAGTGATATGATACTAATGTTTTTGTGTACTCATTGTGTCTGCATCTCTTATGAACTGTTATTCATAAGTGTTCTAGTACCCAATTTTCTCTTAAGTAGTTTATTCAATACTTATATCAAATCCCTGTTGCTGATCACTGGAAAGTCTCAAGAAAGTCGCTAGAGAAGTCATCTTTCCTGTGGGAATATTCTGTGGGTTTTTTGTAGTTCTCAGGCCATGAGTGATGGTGCATCATCCCCATTTTTCTCTTGCTAGTCTTAGGACGCTAAGACAACATCAACCAGTCTGATTGAGTGAGGATACCTCTTCAGCACTCTTGTTTTATGTAAAAAAGAGTCAGGATAAATAAAAGGAAGCAGAAAAGACAAACATAGTACAAAGGGGGAAAAAAAAGTGGAAGATGTATAGAATGAGATTTTCTAGGCCTTTCTAGATAATTAAAGGAGTAGAAAAACAAAAAGGCTGAGAAGAAAATTAGTGAAGAAATTATGTTCTGCACTTGGGAATCAACATACTTCTCTGCAGCTTGAGAAGCCTGGAAGGAAAAGAGTCTTCTGTACCTTACATGCAAACCTGAAGATATATTATTCTATTCTACCATGCAATGTCAAAAGTCTCTTGGAAACCTAAATAGATTACGTCTACCACATCAGCCCTATCTGCTCCCTGCATTCTCCTTTTGATAAGACAGAGATTTATATTCTTATTCTTCTCTGATAGGTGCATCAATCTCTGCTGTCAGGTTGCCTGTCCAAATAATAAACCTGCATATCACAGAACTGTTTTAAATGTAATGTTGATAGATGTTGTTTGTGTGCACTTGGCATCAACTTACAGTCACTTCCCTACAAATTGCAACCTTCTCAAGAAACTCTTATTTTCTATCTTTTCAGTGTTCTCACCAATAAGAATTAATTATGGTCATAGAGCTCTTCTTTGGGATGTTTCAGGAATTCTGTGCTTCTGTGTCACTAGGCTGATTCCCCAAGCTGCTTGCAGTACCCAGTATTACCATTCTCTTTCTGGCTTCATAAAACATGGTTTGCATTTTGGGGACAGAAGAGTTCCCAACCCTGAACAAAGCTGAATACATTCAGTGAAATCTCTGGTTCGATAAAACATTGCAAAGTGTCCTTGCTCTGTAACTGCTGCTCCTTACCAGCATCCATCCTCTGATAACTTTTCAGAGACCTCGTGCTGTCTCAGCTTGAGGCGACAGCTCCCTGCTTCCATCCTGCCTACAGCACACACCTACTTCCACCTTTCTTCTACTCCCAGGTAAATCATTTGTCCAAATACCATCTCTTCCTTCTGATTCATACCCTCTTCTGCTTGTTATTTTTCCTCCACAGAAGCAGTGAACAGTAACTAGACCTTGACCAAGTAGCTGGTCTTGGCTGGTACAGTCAACATCAAAATCCTGAGTCCTTCTAAGATATTGGTTCAGCTCCTGCTCTCGTGGTCCTGGAGCAAGGAAATTGCCCAGGATGACAAAAACCAAGTTGTAATCTCTCTTGAGTGTTGCTGCACTGGCTCCTTATATAGAGCATATAGAAATATATTTATAAACAGCATAAAGAAATAAAGTCAGAACATTTTTCCATGCAACTAATGAATTATTTACTGGCTAACACTGCACCATTATTAAAACTCCTGGATATTTTTTTTAATTTTGAAAATATTATTCTCCAACATATTTCGCATTCCTAATTCACCTCCCTCATAACTCAGAGGGAAGTGATTTCACACATTGCTCAGCATGCTGCATAGGAACTGTTAATTTCTTGCCTAAGCTACAGACACCTTCATCTGTTTTTTAGTTTCAGATCTCTTGAAATGCTATTTGCAAAACCGGTATTTTACTAGCAATCTGTCATTATAAAGTCACAGAAGGTCTGTTGTAATGCACTGTTTATGAGTTTGCTCTTTTCCTCCATGCCCTCATATATCCTTACAGCATCTATATATGCTTCGTGCTTATCACATACAACAGTATATTCTAAATGTTATCCATGGCATTTTGAATGCCTTTTGCCTCAAGTATTTTGGAATTATCACATTAAAGATCACAGTCCTGTGGGATCAATATTTTTATGTGATTACAAGTCCATATACCTTTTTTTAAAACTATCTGAACAGTACTTATGAATATTATATCTTATTGATATCTACTAAATATGTAATAATTTTCCTTGCTGTTCCTGTCCCAGGGAAGTCAGAAAGTTAGAAAACTTATAACAGGTCACAGTGAATCTTTAGACTAAACTTAAAAAGCTATGGCATTATCACTAAAATTGTTTAACAATGGCAATGACAGAACGAGGATGGCTTCAATTCAAACGTAATTCCACCACAGTAAATAGAAGCAATGGAAGTACTATGCATGTTTCTTGTAAGAAATCATGTTTATTTTTTCATGAATGGCTGCATACCAGTTTCTAGCAGAATGAAGTTAAAATTTTGCAAAAGGAATCCGATGGAAGAATTCTGCCTATTTCAGTGATACAGCCATGGCAAGGATTCCTTTTCAGTCTGAAAAATGAACTCACAAACATTACAATAGTGAACATGACCAGAAAATTTCCAATTTAAAATATTAATTAATTTATTTATTCAAAACAACAGGTAAGACCACCAAGAGAATTGTTTCAAACTCTAGGCAATGATATTTTAGTTTTCCCAGCAACTAAATTTGGGAGCAAATTTAATTTTCCCAGCAATTTTGGGAGCAAAATCAAAATATTAAATCATTCACATAAAATGGAATCTTGGAAAACATCAATTTTAAATTAAAAATTCAAATTTGAAACTCAATTTTCTATTTCATTCTGTCTCATTCCTTTTCATTAATTTAAATAGCAAAGTAACTAACTCTAGTGTCATACACTATGAAAAAAATCCAGTTGATCAAAACTGGCCTTTCCGAATACAGTTTCAATTCATAATATTCTTTCCAGCTATACATTTCCAGTGAAGTAAACTGATGCTTTTTATTGCATACTGAATATTTAATTTTTTGAGGACGTGATGCTTACCATGAATATCTTATGTCACTTTTCCTGAGGGTTAAAAAAAATCAGCAGTCCTGGCAACATTTTTAGCTTAAGAGCTAAATATGGCCACATTTTTTAGGAGTCATTGATTCCTGAAATTAAGAGGTTTTTGAAGAAGATTTTAAAACACGTAAAATGTAAGTGTCCAATCACAATGAAATTCAGAATATTTGACAATGTTTTTTTCTAAGTTAGATAAGAATTTAGCAACATAAAAGCAGTTTATTGGATGGCACAGAACTGTGTTTTGGTACTGCGTTACAGATTTTTATCTTGTATTATTGTACTTCTAAAAGACTCCAGTTTCTTCACAATTCTTTGGCCAATACTGCACAATTAGTTTTTTCTTCCTCCTCCTTGATGCCTCTATGATTACAAAATTTAATCAGAGAGGTCAAAAAGTTGATTCTAAAGGTTAAATACATTATTATTTAAACAGTGTTGACAGGACCTAATAAAAGAAGGAGATTCCTCCAGAAAATAATTTGCAAAGTGACAAATAATCCATGAAAAAACAAAACAAAATAAGAAAATCCTCAAAACCAACTAAGCCAACTAACAGAATCAGCATACAAGTCTAAATGTTACTATGAGTTTAACCAGTATCTGGAAAGAATAATGGAAGGAAACAGCTATTTCATTAAAAACTTGAGTCACATAACTTAAGAAAAATTTTTATGCCAGATCCTCACCTAGTGGCTGTGTTACCTTTGGGAAAATTTAGGAAGGACTCTTCATATCTTCATATCACAGTAAGCATCACTGAGTGAGGATCTGTCAACTGAGTAGGGTAAATACAGGTATTGCAAGAAAATTCATTGACTTGGTTGACTTTCCAGGACTTGTACTTTTGTGTCTCTTTATTTCAGCCGTAAAGTGAAGGCTTATGCAATGTGAACTACCTGTTATCAATCAAGGAGTTCACATCTTCAGTGACTGCCCTCCTTTGAAGTGCTGGGAGAAACAGAAATATTTATCATGTTCTCAAGGTGGTCTCTGAACCTTTCAATCTTACATCTAGATTACTGCCAATGCCTCTTTCGTCAGCCCTTTCATAGATTGTGAAATCAGCAGTTTGAAAAGACATTCTCAGCTCAGGAAGCACAGAGGAAGTAGGACACATAATCAATCTTCAGATTCCCATAGAACCTGGTAACAGGTTTTTATTTCTGTAGCCATCCAAAGGATTAGACTGCTTGGTAAAACATCTTCACACTCTCTCTCTCTCTCTCTCTCTCTCTCTCTGCCTTTCACTCTTCATGTGCATTAGCCCTTTTCTCTCTCTCTGCCTTTCACTCTTTGTGTGCTTTAGCCCTTTTCTCTCTCTCTGCCTTTCACTCTTTGTGTGCTTTAGCCCTTTTCCCTCTCTCTGGTATGTTGCTACATGCTGCTTTTATTTCCTCTTTGGTAAAATACACATTACTACTGTTTCACTCAACCAAGCACATTCTTCAGTAAGATCACAGCTGCTCATAATACTTGGAAGATACATTCAGCATTATATCTTTGGGAAAAAAAAAAAAAAAAAAAAAAAAAAAAAAAAAAAAAAAAAAAAAAAAAACAAAAAAAAAAAAAAAAAAAAAAAAAAAACCAAAATGTACTAATAGGTTTATTTTTTGCTGTTTTGGAAATTCAGCCAAAAAGAAAATAGCAACAGTACAGCTGTTATATCTGTCATTAAGTTTATGTGAAAGGCAAGGATCATGCTATCATAGAACTGAATAAGTTAATATTATCTTCTCATGCTAGCTATACATTTTTCATTGAGAAGTAGAAACTGAGATTTACTGCGCAGTGTTTCAATTCCACCAGCATCTTAGCCACTCCTGAATGCATGATTTGATTTACAAGTATTGTTCTACTTTCTTGCGTGCCACACTGTATTCTCCCTTTGCTTTTTGTTGCTTTCAGCCATTTCCCTCAGATCCTGTAATAACCTTGATCTCCTCCACTCACTGCTTTAAGCTCCTCTGGTAGTCATCCTCATAGTGAGCTCTTGACAGCACTCATCAATTCTGGATGTTTCAATTAATTGAGCCAGCACCAATCTCCTGGCTGCCTCTGTTAGTTCCTTCCGCCAATACTTCAAAACCTCCAGCAAAGCAATACTGTAGGATGGCAATAGCTCAGTGACCTCAACACAGCGAGACTAGGCTGGTAGCTTAAGCAGAAATTTTAGTCAGAAATATCCTGCCATGTCCCCATGCTCCAAATTCAATTTTCAGCTCTGTTTCTAGGGATGCATAATACCATAGAAATCCTGAAAGACTGGTGAATTAATCATTTTTTGATTTTTTTCTCCTTCTTGTTAGTAGGGGAATGTTGTTTCCTGGATTGATGAACTTATGAAGGAGTGAATTCAGAGGCCTTTAAGACAATGTGCAGTCCTTTCTATTTCTTCTATTCATGCATTTGGTATCAATGTGTGTGTGTCTGTGTGTGTGTGTGTGTACATGCATGTCTGGTGTGATCTGAAACTTCTAAGCACACTAAGTGAATTTTCCCACCTAATTATTTAATTCCGAATTATTATCTATGTAACAATCAAAATTAATATTTGCATGTTTTTATGAAAATTCAAGTGAAATAAAAAGGAAGAAACACTCTTTGCTGTAAGATTCTCCACTGGAGTATATATTTGCTAGTAAGAGCATTACAATTATTACTTGAAAATTTCCATATTAATTTAGTATTTTCAAACTTTTAACCATACCAAATAATTTGAGATGTGGCCCAATGCAAATACAAATTAAATCCACTCTCCTTCTGCAGCTGTTCAGTAAGATGTCACCAAGGTTTAATTTAAGGCAGTTACCTCTAATTAGAAAAAAATTAAAGCTTAAAGTAATTGAACATTGAACTCAGTTATTGGGAGGCTAAATGCATAGTGCACAAACCTGCATCTACAGCAGAGAAAGATATTAAGATATTGAAGTGAACACAGACAAATACTTTGCTACTGAACGGAAGAGCAGTCTTGTCTAAACTAATCTGTTACAGTGTTTGGTGCTATCTCAGAGAGGCTCACCGTGAACCCACACACTCCTTTACAGTTACACGAAGTATCATAACCAAACCTTTCTTTCTACTTAGCTTGTAAAACTGAATTTAGAGGAAATATTCATCCTCAACTTCAAAGATCAGATATGCAAGGTCTGGTCTCATCTTTGTACATTATTGAGGCATTTTTATAGATGTCATTCTTGCTGTGCTGAGAAATGAGTCATTTGTATGTTTAGGCTAAATTCTAACCAATCTATCTAGGATATTTCACTTTCAATAGAGCCAGTGGGAGCTATGTAAGTTAGTTCAGAAGAAGAATTAGAGTTTTAATGAATAAACTTTATAAGAAAGGTTTCTATATCTTTTATTTCCTCTTTTATTCTTTCCTTTTCTTTTTTCTTTCTTCTTCCTAGCAAGCAGAACTATTATGAAAGGTAGTATGGTACAACTGAATGCATTTTGCATTTGAATAGAGAAGAGCATTTTTGCCGTATGTGATGGTTGTCTTACTGAAAAATGTGCTGTTTCTCTAGAGGAATCTGGATCTCACAAACAATGGAGTTGAGAGCCTTTGATGTAGTTTATAACTTATTGTCAGTGAAGGAATGATCCAATTAGTAAGTGATTAATCACATGTTCCTTCAGGTCTCAAACTGTGTGTTGAAAGGTTTGGAATAAAGAGTATTTTGTGCACGTCTCACCTAACAGGTAATAACCCCCTGGGAATGAGAACTACATTCACAAGCACAAATACTAATCACTTGGCTAATGCCTGTTGTCACTGAGAAACATACCTTTGCCAGACTATCATAATCATAATTACATTAAAATTAATTAATGCTTTATTGTCAACAAACACCAAACAAAATATTCAGAATTTCCATCCTAACCAGTTTTTTGGCATTTCAGCAGCATACAAAAGTAAAATTTGCTATACAGAATTTAATTCTGAGATATGAGACAAAAGAAAATGTGTATCATTTCAAAGATTTAAAGTGTCAAAATTCTGGGCTTTTGAGAAACCTAATTAACATACAAAGGGAAGTATTTTATTTTGTAAAAAAACCCAGTAAATATTAAATAACCAAAAATCCTTTGAATAAAATACAAAATCATCATATTTTTATTTTGTGGATATACAAATGCTTGTAGCATGTACATTTCACCATGATTTATCAAACTACCTTATATGGGCCTGTTATTAAATGTTTTTCAGTTTTCAGTTGTTCAGTCGCTAAAAGTATCTGCCAATTTTTCTTTTTTCCAGGCTAAATAATCATGACTAAATTTCAGATAAGGACTGACGTTAATTTTGGAATGTAAGGTGGAATGCAACAATGATATTTTGATAAAGTAGATGATGAAATATGATAGAAAAACATAGAATTTTCAGTGCTGAACCATAACCCCCTGATCTTTTCAGTTTTGCCATAAAACAGATATTCAACATAGAAAAATGGAAATGCGAAAAATTCCTCAATTTAAAGTTTAAAATACCAGTTTTCAGATGAACAAGCAGAATAAATCTCCATCACCTTTGGGCGGTTTGCAACTTAAATTAGTAGAATGGTACTTTTGAGCACCACAGTGAGAGACTGAAAAAGAACACTTTAAGACAAGTATGGAATCTTCATGTGTGCTTCTTAAAATCATATGTCATATATTGCTTGTTTAAACAATGCATCCTTGATCTTGGTGTACTGTTTGGAGTAGTGCTGCAAGACTGACCTGCAATAGAGCAAAGTGGGATTGCATCAACATGTTTCTTTTCATCCCAAAGTAGACAGCTAAAATAAGTGGACTTAACAGCATGCATTTCATTAGTTCAGTATAGCACTGTAGATCCATCAGATAAATGCATGTTCTGGCATGACCTGGCTTCAGTAAACCAGTGAAAATAAAGTATTCCTTTGTTTGGAAGACTGCCTTCGTGGTTCTGTCCACAGGTGGAATATGGCAGGAAAGACAATGAGTTAGTGGACTTGAAGATTTCTCAAATCATCTAATTACTGAAAACCTGGTTGCTCTGTCTTTATATTTCTTCTCTAGCTGATTTTCAAACAATAAAAATCACTAGACTGATTTATCTGTGTTCTGTACTCGCAGTTCAACAATAAAGACAGCGATTTTACCAAAAACTCAGCCACAGGGAGCCCTACTGTCCTTCCTGATACCAAACTATTGTTGTGTTTGACCTTCAGCTGATAACTGCCAACATTTTTCTAAGAGAGTTTTTCTAAAAGAATTAGATGATGAATGAAAGGCAGCTCTGCACTTGCTCGCTGAATAACAGCAGAAATAATAGTTTTGCTAAATTTATTCAGCCAGCCTGGATAATGGTGTCATAAACAGGGAAATTTTTCAGACAGAGCAGAATATCCTTACTTTTTTTGTTGATTGTATACGGGCTTCTTTTCATTTTTCATCCATCTCTTATTTTTAGAGGGACAGTAGATAACTTCATCAAGGCAATTCTTCTAGACTTCTCAGAATTTATTCAAATTTAATCAAATTATTTCTTAATATTTTGACTGCTTGGGAAACTGCTAGAGATGTTTAAGTCCACTTTTAACCATCATTAGAAGAAAATAATTAATTTTTGATTCTGAGTTCTCCTATTTTTAAGTAGTGATTTAGAAACATATTGGATAGTTAGTAGAGATGTCAGAACACAAGCCATTCCTAATAGTAGGTCTTTGAGGTTCTCTTCTTTCCAGGGATCTAGCTAAATTTTTTATTTTGTGCAGGGAGACCTCGTTACTTTTACAGAGTTTTATTTCATTTACTGTTGAAAAAAAAAAATTACTTGTTTGTCAGTCCTGATTTGTTTCAATTTGATTCACTACCACCTCTAACTTAAATGAAACTGAGAAAGTGCATCAAGAGAAAGCAAAAGTGCTGGTGGACTTATATAGAATTTGAATGAATTCTATGAAGCTCACTCTAGACAAGACAGAGGTAACATGCTTTTTCTGATGTCTGAGTAGGAATTACTTCTCCTATCTCTCCTGAAAAATCTGTGTACATTGTTGAGGATGATATTCATGGGCAAGGTTTATTCATCTATTCATAGATGAGGTACAAGTCATGTCTGTATTTCTGTTGCATGGACTGATCTGAATTAACCAGGACATAGAGGGTAAACATATCTCCTTTACATTGTGAACTGTAACGCTGAATCTTTTCAATATCAGCTTTAGTATATTGATATATAATTTTTATTAACCAATACCTGAAAACGAAGAAGAAAACACAAGTGAGACAAAATGCAGATGGCTGCTTTATTTATAGTATGCGTTAGACCCATATTCCACAGACTAGACTGGTTTTCAGTTGGTTTCTGGGAATACATATGTTCTGCAAGAGTGTTTTCATTCTCAATGTGACAGAACTTGACCTTGTAGACAATTATAGCTTTTATGAAACCCTTTCTGTTACAAAACTTTCTTGCTTAAGACATTTTCACTTTTTCCTGAGAATGTTTTAAAGCCTTCAGACAAGAAAATTTTCATTGGGTCAGTGACACAGTCCTGATCATACTGAGACATTGAAAGAGGAAAATAATTGTGTTTTGGGAGAAATCATTGAATATAATTATTGGCTATGTTATTAATTCTTTGTAAGGTGTTTTGAACTTTGGTAAGAATAATATGAATTGGAGAGAAGGAATGTTTTCTTAATGTGGTGAATCAAATAGATTTAGCCTCTTCCTGCTTTAGAACTTCTGCCTTCACAGAGAATAAGTATTTTCCACAAAAAATTTGACACGAAACTATCATGCTGTGATCCGATTCTGGTGTGAGTCTTACAGATAACTTAGACAGTGGATGGACACAGGGTTTGTATTTCCAATACAGTTTCCCATTGGTTTGTGTATATGGTCATTTAAGTAAAATTCATATCTAACTACACTATTTACTTAGATTATGTTATCATGTAATTTATCTTTCAAATTATTCAAGGATAAAAAATTGAAATTATACATCCAGTACAAGGTTTCTTTAAAGAAGAAATTAATATGGCTAAGTCAATTGAAACAGTTTTTCAAAATTTTGTTGCCTTAACTTTTAGAAAGACAGCAAGACAGAGAATGGAACAAAGGGGAAACTCTGACTTGAACCTCAAAGTACTGTCACTTAAAAGCTTCTGTTTCCATGAGCCGTGTGAAATGAAAAAGGATTCCAGAACATGGATGGTGCCTCAGAAACTTATTTGAAGTTCTTCTCTTGACTGTCAGGGAAAGTATAAGCAGAGAGAAACAGAGCATCCTTTTAGTTCTAAAGAAAACATTTAATTCCCCCTTTGTTATTGAATATTAGACTTGCACAGACTGATTCAGATAATTTGAATTAATTTTCCCAAGGCAGGATTTTGGATGGTAGCTCCAAACTTACCTGATTCTAAAAGAGGAATTTGCCAGTCAAATGAAGTCTAAGTGTGCAAGTTACAGCAGCCTCGAGACAGAAGCAAATTCCCCACTGGTAAATAATGTAAGTTTATAAACCTGTTCATTCTGGCTTAGTGGAAAAGTACATTGATATTTCCCTTGATAAATATTTGAGGTTCTCATCATCTTTTAAAACCATCTTATCTAAAAGCAGAAAAAGCAAAATAATATAATTTGTACTCACTTTGTTTCTCTTCTGCATTTGTGAAAAGGGTAATACTTTTATGCAGCAGAAGTCTACAGCATCTAGGGTGTGGAACTCTGTGCTTTTCTAAAGCAGACTGAAGCTCTGCAGAGCAGAGTCTGTAACATGAACTTCCACAGTAAGCAGAGGTAGGCAGTAAACAGGGACACAAAGCTACTTCTCTTTTTTCTCTTCAGATCTGAAATATTTTCTTTAAGTTACCAAGATAAATTATGCAAATTGTGTTCTTTATTTGGAAATATATCTTTTTCTTTTTCCTTATTTTCCCCCAGTGATTCCTCACATGATTATGTGGTTTTTGAAAGAAAATGCCTCTATACAGAAATAGATTGGTGTATTTTCATCTCTAGAGTAGGAGACAGTTTGCACTGAAAAAAATCTGGAAATATTGCCCTTAAAGGATTACAGAACGGCATCATTCAGGCTCATGTAACATAGTGCATATTAATAAATACGCAAATTGAGTTCTACTTCATGTTAAGTGTTCATATCCCTGTGATAACAGCAAAAATTAATGTGCATTTTAAAATATTTTCAAATATGAACGTAACTATACGTAGTATAGTTTACTGACATAAACTATAGGTAGTTAGAAAGGTGGTCTGCCTTTTTTGGCTCAAACTTCAAAGAAAAGGTATTCAGGACTCTGACTAATGCCAATAAAGAACAAAAACTCGTACACATTCCTCCAAAGAGTTAAGAAATAAAAAGGAGAGCAATCCTATAATAACAAGAACAGCAACCTCTAAAATAGCAAAAATAGCAGTAATAATAATAATAATAATAATAATCCTACCTGAACCCCAGCAAAACACACTGTCAAAATCCAGCAATGCACATAGCACGCTTTTACATTGTGTTAAACAAATATAGGTTAATTCTCTGTGAAGATGCAACATTATCAGTTGTACTAAAGTACATACCATATATATATATAAAAATCTTCTGTCTCAGCAGTCTGAAGCAATCTTTTTTTCCTAAAACAGATATCAACCAATCAATCAATCAATCAACATCATCGCCTAAAAGCAAAATCCTGGAAAAATAAAGGATTTTTTGCATATAAATAACATCAAATGTTGACAAACTAAGAGGAAAGGTGATGGAAAATTTTACCTTTGGTCAGTGCCTACATTTAATCCAGATCTTCTCCAGCAATTAGGTCTCTTCTGTGACCTGTCATTGGTGGAGATATTAGTCCTAAAAAAGCAATATTCAAAGTGTTTTGGAAAAAGTCAAAGCCAAATCTATAAATCTACCCTTGAAACTGACTGCAAAAAGCTGCGGATGAAATAACAGGGTTACAAAGTCCATATTTTAGAAGACAGCACCATTCAAGTACATGTAATTTTTTAATGGTTTTGAGGTACACAACCTGATGCAGGGTCAGGAGCTTCCTTTTGAGAATGTTACCTGAGACCTCACGAGTGCTGAATCCTGCCCAGTTTTGTCTGGGAGAGCATTAGTTGGCCTGAGCCCGAGGCAGGTCAGGGGCCAATCTCACAGTCTAGAATAGTCACAGAATAGACTTTCAGGTTCTGGTGGCTGGAAAAGTGCCTGAACCCTCTTCAGTTTGCTGTCACATGCAGGGCTTCATACTGAGAGCAATTGTCCTCCCTAAGCTATAGCTGGAAAAGAACAATTTATAAACACTCATACATACAATCAAAGCTTACCATTCTGGATTAAAATATTAGAGTTCTGACATGCCAACACTTTTTCTGTAAGAGGCTTCGATCTGATCCTGAGCACAATGCTCCATTTTTATGCCTGCATTGCAATATTACTCAGTTCAATAAAAATTTCAAGTGACAATGGTTCCAGCTGTTTGATTTTGGGATGTAGCTATGTGACTAAATGTTTACCCTGAGCTATCATGCTATCATCAAATAAAGGAACTTATGTGCAGATGTAAAGTTACTTGTATGCCATTATTAGCAGGTGTACGTTTGTATATGCAAAAGTGAAGGCCCTAAATTATGTGATTAATTCTCTCTTAGTCACAGAACAAGCTTGTGCTAACCTGAGATATTGCCCCTGCTTAATAAGACGCATTCAAACCTGTCCCTTTTCCTCTAAATTCATAGTCGTGCAGTGTCCATTCAAACAGCCTGATTTTGTTTCACTGCTTCTGTCCTAACTGCACGAATCCACAGCCAAGCAGAGTTTAATGCTGAGCTGCTGTCCTACATAACATATATCAGGAAAGTAGTTCACAGGCACAAATAACAAAGAGGCAAGAAACTAACATCACTAATTCCAACTTTTAAAAACAACTGTAGAACATTTTCTAGTAAGAGCTGCGTTTCTCTTGGCCAGCATGCCAAGCAGCTTCAACTTTTAGAACTAATTGGACTAAGCAAAAAATCATACAATATTTAATTACTCATCCAATGAATATCTTACTTTCCTGATAATACTCATGGATATGAAGGAGAAAAAATCCAGAAAAACTTACTTTCATTATGAACAATTATATTCATGTTTTCATTTTGAACATTACATTTTCAAAGAGAATGGTTTCCTTGAATCATCAGTAGAATTTTAGCTTTAATGCCAGAATTACTCAGCCTGAGACTGACTGCTTAAGAAACTAATTTTTTTGCCACTAATAGGCAGATGCAAAATGTTTTTAAAACTATCACTTTGGACTAATTAAATAGAATTTTGGACTCACTTCATAATGTCACTCTGAAAGCTTTCTTTAATAGAACTTCCTCTTCTGTTCCAAAATGGCCAATTAGATAAGAGTGACAGCTGTTGGGGTGGCAGATGCCAGTACCAAACTGATGATAAAAATAATGACTTTTCTTTTTAAAAAAAAAACATTTTTACATAGTGTGGTGGAAATGATGTAACAAATCATCTTGAAGCAGCAGACTGGCATTTCTTAGCCTTTTCAAACACTTGCTTTAGTTTTCTGATTGCATCTGGGGACCCAGAAAAGGTAGACACAGAAAAAAATGGACATACATACCAGTAGAATTCTCAATCTAATTTGCAACCTATTCCTAGAATAGGAGGGGAAGGGAAGAGAGGGAGCTGCCAGTGCTGGCTCTCATTCAGCCTGATACTGGCCAGCACCCCCAGATCTCTTTGTGCAGGTCTGAAAAAGAACTGAAAAAACAGTGGAAAAAAGGAAGTTTTAGTCTTGATGTGCACACAAGATAGCCATATATATTTCAGGATTAGTAAACCCATGCGATAGTTTCAAAGCAAGCTGTGTATCTGACCATGTTGTTCAGTCTCCCTGCGGGCAGTGAGTAGGGACCATGCCTCTACTTCTCTCATGGTGCTCCCTACTTTGGGGCTAAGTCTCAGCTCACCACTTTTTGGTTCCTCTGACAAGTCCTTGGAAGGCTGATCTAGGTTTTCACCCTGCTAAAGACTTCCCTGACAGTGCCCAGTTTGAAATTCCTTTACATTTCATGAAACTTTTTTTAAACAATTTGACATTTTTGTTTCAGCCAAAAAATAGCTATTAATTCCTTGTTTGCCTTGAAGATGCATTTTTTGATAACTAAATAACTTCTTTCCAGCTGTTTCCATTATTTCACAATTTTTGCCCCCATGTTTACAGGTATTAATACTATTTTGCCGGCCTGCATAATGAAATTATGATGTGTGACTGAAACAAAGAGACTGTTGTTACGGTCAGAAATAAAAACATTACATCACCTCCTAAGGCCCTGGTTTCTATTTTACCAAAATCTTCAATTTAACTTTGTCCTCTTGTGCATTACTATAGTACTACAGTGGTCTTTCAGCTGCTAGAGGAAATCAGGAGGTGATATTTTCAACATCTCTCATTTTAACATACACACATATATCACTTCAGATATACATATCTATGTAAAGCAAACAAGGAAACCAGAAGCAGTAGAGTAAGGTATTTGTCTCACAGGTGGGTGACTGTCCACACAGCTTCATGAACAGCTCATGCTCTGACAATGAAACACATTTATTTAGAATGAACAGGTGTGACTTGGAGAAAAAAACCCCTCATGATCAAAGGAATATTTTTGGCAAGTGTGTGGATTGTCATTCAGTTTATTTATAAATGCTGGGCTACTGAAGAATTTAATTAATAAAGTATAAAGCAAGCTCTGTCATGACAGTTTAAATAACATATTATTCAGTTCAGTTAGATATTCAGAATAGGTTAATGCCTGGCTTCTTTCAGCATTTAAAGGATTAAAGATTGATCCTACTATTTTTTTTTTCATGCAAAAGGTCCTTTTGTAATTATGGTCTTTTAGCCTTTCTGGCCTTCAACTTATTTTAATTTATATGACTCAATTGCTTTAGAAAACAACTCAATTTTGCATTTGGGAATTGAACAAAAGGGAAATTATCTAGCTGCTCCTTTGACAATATTACACTCTAATTTTTCTTCAGCTTTAAAATTTATTGCAGGTTTATGTCCATGAGCAATGAGTCTTAATATTATCTTGACAAGCTTATTTTTACATTTGTCAAAGTCCAAGCGAGTAGAGAAGATCACTGTGGCAGGTGTTCTACCATGGACCTTTTAAATAGACAAAGACACAAAAAGGGAGAACTCACATCTGTCCAAAATTTCTCTTACTGTCACACTGTTCTATTTTTTGAAGAAGGAAACTTTCAAAGGTCTTTTTATTGTTTCAAACTAGAGGCTGCTTATACTCAGATGAAATTTTCACACATCAGTATGTGTCAGTTGGCTAAATGCATCTTCTTTAATCAGAATAGAGACATTTCTTCCCTGTTTCAGATCAACAGGGAAATTTCAGCATTTCCAGTCAGGATATTAGACATCATGCAACATTTATGCCTTCATGTGCTTTTCTCCAAGAATTGTTATATATGTTGTTCAGAGTAAGAACCCTATAGCAACAGATCAGTCAAATAAAACAGAGTCAAAGACAAGGCAAAAATCTGACAAAGTTGCTGATAAGAGAAAAATCTTATGCACGAATAAACTCCAGCCTTGAAGACAGGTGTTTGAAGAACACTGACATCTGCCATGAAGTCTAAGAAAGGTGAAAGAAAAACTGGGATTTAGGTCTTTAAAAGTCCATTGTTGACTGCATATCCACTCTTCCAGTATTTTAAAAAAGCCTTAGATTACTTTAAATGCAACTTATGTTTTAGAAATCTTCAGCTTTGGAAATAGTTGCTGGGTCTATAAAACCACAGTCTGTTTGTATCCTTTGGTTCCAAGAGAGATGTTTACATCATTACTGTGTGCTGCAACAATTAGAAAATGTGATGGTTTTTACCATCATCATAAATACTCCACATAATTGGGGCTTAAATCAGAAAGGTCCCAGGGGTAGCATAATGGTACTTAGGACAGTTGTGTCATCAGGCAAAGGTTGCTCTGTAATTAAAGCACAGAACTATGCAAATCACTTCATTCCTCTCTCCCTCTCTTTTTAAGGAGGAAAAGGTACTTTTTATATGGGCAGATAGGACAAAGAGCAAATGGTTTTAAACTGAAAGAAGGTAGGTTTAGATTAGATGCTTAGGAAGGAATTTTTTACTCAGAGGGTGATGAAGCACTGGAACAGGCTGCCTAGAGAAGCTGTGGATGCCTCATCCCTGGCAGATTTGAAAGCCATGTTAGATGGGGCCCTGATCAATCTGATCTAGGGAATGGTATCCCTGTCCACAGCGGGATTGGAACTCGGTGATCTTTAAGGTTTCTTCCAACCCAAGCCATTCCATGATTCTATGAGTCTATGATTACAAGAACAAGGAAAGTATCAGCCATCCATTTCTGCCTCTGGCTTCAGAAGTAACTTCTTATGTTAGGAACAAAAGTAAGAAAAGATGAACAGTTTTAACAATCTTCCTTTGTAGGATTTGCGTGGCTAGTAGGTATTCATTTAACAGTGTAGTTGCATTCCATCCTTTTTTAGATTCATTTTGATCTCTGGGGTCTTTGGATAGTCAGTGTCTTATTTATCCTTGATGGTGGGACATGCAAGTAGGGACAAAAGGGTTTTTGAACTTCATCTCTTTAAGAAGAAAGATTGTCTCTGCTGTACCATATATCCCCAAACAAAACCTTGAAGGTCAAGGTGCAAACTCCTGTTGCCGTTAACATCCTTCAGAAATGTCCTTTTAATCAAGAATTTGCGGAGGGGGGGAAGAGAGAATTATAGCATATATTTTGCAAGGCTGTGCATGTGGAGGGATGTTTATGATTTGCATATTTGTGGCAGAGTTCCTGCGTGAGAATAAGCAGTGCAAAGAGAAGGAGAAGGCTCTCGATGTGTTGTAAACTGTTGTCCTCTGTAAACTGAAAGTGTTCATACCCAGCTTCTGGGAAAGGCAAGATCCCATATACTTTCTTCTGCTGAATATTTTGCTACATAAGAACAGCGATATCTTCTAATACTCAGAAAAAGAGCTTTCCTCCCAATTAGACCACTTGATAACAAGTGCCATGCTCATACTTTCTCTACATTAAATTCTGTACACTACATTTTTTTTTTTTTTAATCTGAAGGCAATTTATGGTTAACATATTTTATAAAACCCAAAACACTTGCCAGTATGTGTTGCTCATTATCATTGGTTGCCTGAGGTTGGCAATGCATAACCTCTCATAATTGTTTATAGCTGGGCTGAAAGTCATTTTCTCATGGTGTAATTTATGGAGAGTGGCAGGCTTCTGTCTTCCCTGCTTTGAGCAACAGTGCCAACAGAAATCCTTAAACAACAGTCCTTGTGGCTGGAATGTGCTTGTCAGGAAACATCATAGGAACAAAACTTCATTGGAAAAAATTTATCATGCATCTTCAACACATTCTATCCTGGGGAAAAATCAGTCCCCAGGGTTTATTAGCCAGTGGAGAAGAGGAAAAATTTCTGGAAGATCTATGTGGTTGTTTCAATAATTCTCTATATCCAGAGAAGCAAGTGATGCAACCTGGCACAGAAAAATATGTCTTTTTTTGCTAGAGAGTTTAATTTGCTTCACAAGATGGGGGTGGGGAAATTTCTGTACACAAACATAAATATTTCTCCTATCTATTTCCAGTACAGCCCAGTGAACTTGCGGCTGGGAAAAATGTTGAAAGTCTCTTAGATGTAAATCTTACTAAGAAATTTTTTGTATGATGAATATTACCATAGAAAAGAATTTTATATTAATATTATCTGAGCTTTAGGTGAGACTGCCCAGTAGATTCCCCAGACATGCTTTAGCTCAGTAGTCACTGTGCTGACAACTTCTCCTCTCCTAGTTCTTCCCTAAGTCCAACAGCAGCACATCAACAGTTCCTAAAGTTCTTTCAGTGCATTTTTTAGTTTATGAAGGGATATCCAGCTTTGATGCAAATTGCTGAATTCCCGAAGGTATAAAATTAGTAATTCATAATGAATATGAGCAGCAAGCAATAGTAAACTACACAAAAATATTGCTCTCATAATCTCGTTATACGTTAGAAAATTGTGCATTCTAGATTTAAAATTTGGATAAAACACAAACATTGACATTTGACAAACATTGACAAACATTCACATCTCTGAGCAGTATGTAAAGCCATTTTATATGCTATTAATGGTGATTATTTATAAATAACTGTTTAATTTCAAACTTTTGTACAAATACTTAATAATTTTGACATGATAGGAAGGAACATGAGTTTTTGCCAATTTTTAGATTTGGTCCTGGGAGGGAATACTATCTTGGGTGTTAGCTGTCATGAGTGGGACTGTTGGATGTCCTTAAAAATGAAGACTGTATTAATCAGTATCCATATAAATCAATGTCCATACCCACACACAAAAAAATCCAACACTAGGAAACAGAGAAGATGGAAATCCTGGCTATGTTACCAGGAATTCCCATACAGGGAGATTTCTTGGAGTGAAAATAATCTCCAGCATTGTTAATATCTCTGATAAGTTTAGGGGAGTGAATGGGCTTTTAAGTTTTGAGTTATTTTCAGAAGGAGGAATGAGTGATGAGTGAAAGGCCCATGACTGCACACAAAAGGTACTTTATAAATGACCAGAGGTCTCTGCATGCTGATTTGGATGTCTCACATCCTTACGCAATTTTTAATGCCAGAAAAGGTAGTACTGTATATTTTATTGTCTCAGATCTAAAGATTTTGGAGTATTTTAATTTTCACATGCCATGTTATTTTCGTGTAATTTTAAAATGAGTAAATAATTCATTGCTGAGATGACATAATGAGGGTACCACTGATGGCATGAAGATGCTGCATAAATATGATTAAAGGTTTGTCAAACTATGGAAGTGTCAGCTGTACTTGGTAGAAGTGCTAGACAGTTTGTGACAGGCCTTTTTAAAAAGACTATAGGTTTTTTCTCTACAGATTTTTCACAAGTAAGCAGAAAACCTGTGTGAGAAAGAGGCGCTGTTTGGTATGATGTGCACCAGGTGAAAAAATGTGAATTAACAAATAACCAATTTCATTTCTATTTTAATTCATAATAAATAGTACCAACATCCCATGACTATTCTTTTTGTGCTAATAATTACTCATCTGAATGGCATTTGTGAACATCAGTATAATCTGTACAAGAACAATGAAACCTAAAAGCATACAAGAATAAATTAAGGTATTTTTACAAATGAAAACTCACATAGAAAATCGTTTAATCTCTTTTGTTTCTAGAGAATTTCTCTTTCCTACTTTAACCTGTTGTTTTGGAAGCCTGTGGACACTTATTAGGAAGTTGGAAAGTCAAGTGCCTCTGGTAATCTAACTCGGGGTTATAGTTTTGGCATGCCTGGTTCTGATGGTGCCAAACTAACAATTGCACGGTTTAATTCAAATACATTTCCTATTAAATGCCAAAATGTGCATCTGTGCTCCTGCAACAAAACGATTACAGCAGACTGCCCAGAGAGGTGGTGGAGCCACGGCTCCTGAAGGTGTTCAAGAAAGAGCTGGATGTGACACTCAGCACTCTGCTTCAGTTGACAAGGTGGTGATCAGTCAAAGGTAGAACTTGATGACTGAAGATGTGTTTTCATGACACCTTAAATGGCTACCTAGAAACAGAGACTAGACAGGAATAAAGAAATAAAGAAGGTA
>VZRF01009063.1:247106-311198 GCA_013396875.1 Vireo altiloquus
AAACCTAGAGAGGTTTGTTATGTCTAACCAGCATAAGAGAACAGCACTTAACAAGCTACAGGAAACTTCAGAGTTACACTAGCAGTACAGGATTTGAAAAACATAAAAGTTAAAATCTAAGGCATGATTCCAACTTAAAGGATTGTGTGATTCTGTGGCTTTTCCTAGGATCTGTGACTGAAAAAAGACAGAGCTGAGACCACGATATTTCAAGTGAAAGTCACCACACATCTTTCATCTTAAAATAAGGATAATGAAATTGAAATTACTTACATTTGAGTAGTAAACATGTAACCAGATTCAAATGAAACAAAACTTAATATGTAGTGGGGATAATGGGATTATGTTTCTAATGATCACTTAATGGCTATGTAAGCATGACTAACTCAGTCCACGCACAGCTCAATTAACACATAATAAATATCTGTAAACAACATTTACTGTCCCTAGTCAATCTCCTCTTTTTAGAGGAAATTTTAATAATGCCAACAACTACCGGAAAATAATGGCTAATTATTCCTCTGCAAATACTGATGTAGAGATTCCTGTGAAATAAAGGGCTCATTTGTTTGTATCTTATTCAGGTTAGAAGGTTTTCTCTTAGCATACTTTTTGTGTTTAGCCTGCCCTGATGAACTGTTCCAATGTTTTCACTTCAAAAAATGATTGTTGTTGGTTAGTTGATGAGATCTCTTGCTAAAGGGAAGTCCTGCTGGAGAAGATTCTCCAGGTCAATATTTTTCCTGGAGCTGTAGACTGAAAATTAAAAAAAAAATTATTTGAGAAAAGTCATACTTACATTTTCTCTAATATTAAATACAGACTAATGCTATTCTATAATATTATATACAAAACTTAGTTCCATGAAAATTAGAAAATACGTTGTTTATGCTTTTTTGAGGGGAGCTGTTTGGAGAAAGGAAAAAAAAATCACATTGCAGCCAAGACCAAGTCCTGTTACTATTACTGGCAGCTATGTTATTTCTGAAACATAGGGATAGGAGTCACAGATGGATATAGTTCAGAGAATAATATATATTGTTAGTCAATACAGTAAAACACAACTTTCTCCTCTGGTAACTATGTCAGTCTCTTTAGCTTAGGGTTTCTTGCATGATATCCAAGTGAAATGCACCAAGGTGAAATCTAAGATAAAATCCATCTGGATTCAGTCATTTATAAATCCAGTAAGCAGAAACAGCTTTGATAAAAAGAGCCAGGTTCCTACTGTCAACATTTTGTTTCTTCTATCAAGAGCAAAGCTGAAGCTTATGAAATCTGTTGCTGTTTTTAATGCAGTCTGCATTCTTTAAGGGGTAAGGAGAAAAGAAAAAATAGTTCACAAATTATTGTGTTTGATATGTTCTTCTAAAAATATTTTCTGCCATAAGATAGATTGGCAAGGGATAATACAAGACAAGGACTGTTTGTATTTCTTTGCTTTAACATTGTATTGGGTCTCCAGAAACAGTGGAGCATGTGGATATAGTTGAATATTTGCATGCAGCGCAGCACCAAAGGCTAACCTTGCTCCCTCTCAGTCAGCAGAGATCTCTTCAGTGTCACCAGCAGGAAATGAATCAGATGCCATGTGCACTGCAATGAAAGATAAGTAAAAAGGACCATTGAAAAACTGTTGCTTCTGGAATTTATATTACCAGCTAGGTATAGTCTCACTTTGAGGTATCCTGGAGGCTGCTACTGAGGCGTATAACCTGCTCATTAACTCTGGTGGTTCAGTGTGGACCCTCAGGCAGTTTGCAGATGATACAAAACTGGAAAGAGAGATGGCTGCACCAGATGGGTGGGCTGCCTTTCAGAGGGACCTGGACAAGTTGGAGAATTGGGTAGTCAGGAATTTTACGAAGTTTAACAAGAAAAACAATCAAGGCCTGAGCCTGGGAGAAATAACCCCGGGCTTAGTACAGGCCCAGGGACAAACAGGTGGAAAACAGCTTGGAAAAGTCCCACTGGCCTTGCTCCCAACACTCATTGTTCTGTCTTCTTTTAGCCAGCTTAGACCTCTGAACTATAAGCTGATGTACTGATCCATCTGAAAAGAAACTGTATTTTCTGGAGTTAATTTTCCTCTAGGTACAACTCCCTCCTTAGCCACAAAAAAACCTAGCACAAGGGAAATTACACTGACAGGCAAAAGGAATAAAGAGGGAACAGGTGGGATCAGAAACTTGTGTTGCATCTAAGTGACCATGTAATTAAAGACTGAATGTGTGCACCATCTGTCAGAGAAAAATTTTGCACATCATCTGCCAAAAAGGTATTATTCTTTTACACAAATTATGATATCATGAAATTGTCTTTCCCACAGAATTCTTGACAGTGCTTCTTGTCAGACAGATCTTCAGAGATAAGTTTTTCACTAAAGGGTTATTTGAAATAGCTTATAGTTTTTCTAAGACAGAATGTCCTGTCCTAGATATATTTCAAGGCACATAAATAAAATGAGGCCATAATATTAAAATACATACATTTTCAGCTTGTCTTGTTTCCACAACCATCAAGCCTAATCAGCACATGCAACAGTGCAGGAGTTTCACTGATGGTAAAATATTATCTGAATTTATGCAAACAGAAACACAAATAAAAGATTATTCCAAGAGATGTGAGCATTCCAGCGAGGCTGAAAAGATACAGTGCATATGGTAAGAAGAAAGAGCCTGGTGTGGGTGTTTAGAACGTTAAAATGTATTATAAAAATATGTTTGATCAAAGAGTGCAGTATATGTACCCTAACTTAAGGAGCCAAAATCATATCTTTAAGTGTAATTTAGTCATTGTGCTTACCTGTCCCATCCCATGAAGAGAAGTAAGACTCTACAGAGGGCAATTAATCTCAATCCATGATGTTTGCCTAAAGAGTCAGAGAATTTATGCTCTGGAAGCACCTATTTCACTCCATGCCATGTAACAGTTTTTTAATCTCTCATTCTCATTCACTGACTCCAAGTCTATTTTCACAAGGAATAGCTAAACCAAACCTAGAACATCTCTGCACATACATCTTTGCAGGACAGAAACAGAAAACAAAAGGTAAATTTAGACAGTAGAGGTCTCTTCCATTGCACCTCCTGGGATATGGAAGAGTTTTGTACTGCAATTCTGAAGTTAATTTTGAAAGTATATAGGAAAACCAAACCAGCACAGTCCATTGTTATTAACAGGCAGCAGTTCTAAAGCCAGTGATTAGAGTTTCCATTGAAACACATTTGCCTTCAATAAGGTCTTCTGGTTTTTCATGCATCTCTCATGAGAAAACCAAATCTGTGCCAAAAGGTTTTTCTGAAATCTAGACAGCAATCAACACAAGCCAGCAAAATGGCACTCTGTGTCATTAAACATGCAGTGAAAGTTTTTTTACAATATTGAGCTCAGCAAGTAAATCAAGCCTTACCCAGGGCAATCCATAAAATTAATCAGGCACAACCTACCCCGTACAGCTTACTACATTCTTCATTGTAAAAGTTTTAAAAAAGAAACACTTTTGAGCTATTAAATATGTAACTATATTCTTGTATCCATTTAACAACTTGATTAGTATAGTTTTAAACTCTTCATACAGTCTCATTTTCTCAAACATCTGAATGAAAAAATCTCGATGAAGAAGTGAGGAAAGATGACCATCCACTATGCAAAATTCCCCTTTAGCTTTTACCTCTCTTTAAGTTATGTATTAAAAGCAAACTTCGAAGGGTGGCTGTGAAGCAGCCCTCTGATTACTTCTGAAAATGGCTCAGTATGATTTATCTTCTCTAGAAATATTGACTAAAATCTTGATTTGAAGGTCAGCTCCCAAGAAGATGGAGACAATGTGTTCAAATAGCAAAGCTGGACAATGCCATTTTCATTAGCATGAACATTCCAAAAATAGATGTTCCTCCTCTTCCTTACAGCTCCCAGAGTCTGCTGCAGACTAACTGCATCTGGAGGTGGTGACTACTCTGTCCCATGTCCCTAGTTCCTACACTTCTTTCCAACACTGCAACAAAACTATGCTCTGTGCCATTGGAATTGTGACTCTCCCATTAATGCATAAATTCCATAATAGAAGAAGTTTTGAATGAGTGGATGTTTGTTCATCCAGTATGGCAGATGGAAGGATGGAGTGGAAGTAGTCAGCTTAGGGCAAGGACAAGTATTCTGAGTGCTGAGGAAGTCAATTATGTGTCTGTCCATCACAGCTGTTAATAATGCCAGGCCACATGGTTCCCACGCTGATGTCACCACAGTTTTTGCCTCCTATTCATGGGAGATAATTATTCATTGGCTATTTCTTTTCACTATTAGCTGTAAATAAGTTACACAGCCAATAGACAACAGCATCATGTAATGATCAGTCCCCCAGGTAAAATTATAATTGTATGAAATTATCCTGCCATTGCTTTTTAATAGGCTGTCTAATTAAGGCAATATATCTTAATATATTGAATCCTTGTTGAGTCACAAAATAATTGATATATCGAATCCTTGTTGAGTAACAAAATAATATCTCTGTAAGAAAAAATGTAGAGGTTGCTAAGGATTATGCTGAGGCTGGTGAAGCTGTTTCTGACAGCTCCCAAATGAGCTCTAATATATTGTACAGACATTATTAAGTTGGCATCACATGCCTTGAGATTTCTATTTGCTAATAATTTCTAAAAAGGCTTGCCTTTTTACAACAGTGGTTCTTAATAGATAATGAAGGTTAGAAAGAGATAATAGAACATATTGCAAGGCCTAGAGAAACAAACTTCTTTCAACAAAATCAACAGCAGTTGTGAGAGCACATAATGGAAAACAATAGGACATGGGCATCTGACTGGAAAATCAGTTTACAGCTAGAAAGTTTCAGATGGATATTACTTTGTCAATGAACCAAGTTTTATATAGACTTGGCTTAAAGTCAGAAGTGTTTACAACATGTTATGACAACACTTTGATGCCAGAGTCCCTCCTCCTAATGAAACAATTTGAAAAAATGGATTCCAGTACCAAAAAACCTTCAAATTGTAGTCACACAGTTGTGTATCCTGGCTGACTGGTCATCTCCTGTGTACCTCTGTACATAACTTACCATTCCAAGGGTGCTTCTGAAGAGATGTCACAAATCCTATGCAATTATGAGAGTAAAACAAAAAAGTTCTGTACCAGAAAGATAAGGAATGAGAACTGCGAAATAAAATTCATCCAAATAAACTTAGAATTGTGAAGTTAGGCTCAATTACTTTAGACATATCTATAATTAGGTAGGCAAAAGTCCTGTTACTATTGATCCACACTCTTTCAATTTATTTCTTCTTTGTAATTTCCCTGCACTCCAGTAAATAATATAATACAGCACCTGAAATGGGTGAGTTTTCCCTTTTCTAGAGAGTATATTCCCCAGATGAACTTCTCCCTGAAGGGAAGTTATAACTAAGCTTGCTTCAGCATTTTCTAGAAACAGGTATGTAGATGCAGCATTTAACTTTGGGGCCAATGTAGCAAAGCAAACAACAAAATAAACAACAAAGCCAACTAACCAACCAAAAAAATAGAAAAGGAAATTTATATTATCCTTGGGAACATAGTCTGGTTTAGAAAATCACGGTTCATCATTGTCTGAATTGGGTATCACTTATAGCATACCATAACCTTGGTTTTCTTGGTCAGTTTTTGCAGGTTACATCCCATACTATTAACCAAAGAAGTCCTTGCAAGTAAGTGAAATACTACAAATTGCAACAAATAGATACCTCCTGCAGCTTTATACAATTTTCAAGTCACTGTAGGTCTGGTCTGAGGTGAGTTCAGATGCATTTAACCTATCATAGGGTAAATAGAAACAGCAGGAGGAGTGGAAAAAAGTTGGTCCTTATATTAGATAAGCATAGCAACAACACAAATAGGGATCTGGATTGCAGCAACAGCCGTGTAAGAGCTATTTGAAACCTATGTGTCAGCCAGGCAGTGAGATTAGAACCGTAATCAGTCACACAGGAGAGGAAGGAAAAAAGAGCAGATATTTTCCTCTGTGTATTTTCCTTGGATTCTTATTTGGTGATAGGATTCTAAGGCTATTGTGTGAACTTTCCTTTTCTAGTTACTGAAGTCTACAAAAAAGCAATGGAAAGAATTTTTGTCTTGGCTTAAATAATGAATTACTTACTTTTAGGGCCTCTGTCCCAAATGAAAATTGAGCTGTGGTCCTTTGAAGCCCATGACTCAATTCTTTTAGAGTTCTTTCACTTTGAAAAAGATTTAAAGGGAAAATAATTTAATCCTGTGATTAATTGATTTAAAATGAATAAAACCCCATCATGACTGTATTTACTTAAAAACACCTGGCCAAATTCATGTGCTTAATAATCAACATCATCTGTTCAGGAATTAAGTCCTGACTGGGATTTCAGGTGCCTATAGTGGACAGCAATAACCCACCTAAAAATTATAGCTGACCTGTAAAATTAAAAAACCCAGCAATGGACTAGTAAAAATATACTTATTTTATATATGGGTTTCTCATGTTTATCAACATTATTGCTATAAGACTAGTACAAGTTTACAATTTATAGGAAAGAAAAAGTAGGATTGCAATCTTTAAAGGAAATGTTTTTACTGCAGATCCACCAAACAAAGCAGAGGCAAGGGAAGAGAAAGGGAGGAAGGGTGGAATGATCTGTAGCCAAAAAATATATCCTATTCTGATGGTTATTGAAGTTATTGTATGAGGAATTCACTTAGGATAGGTAAGGATAGAGATTATAACTAGACATTTGTTTAGAAGCATCTTGAAAAATAACAAAACCTATCACTTACTACACACCTGAACAAAATCAGGTCTATTTAGGAAAGTCTTACCTGATGTCAGCATGCAGGAGGGAGGGCTTAACTGAAAGATGATCTCAGTCTAAGAGACTGTCTAGTGGCTGTTTATTTTCCATATTCAATGTGTAAATAGGCATTTCTACATGCTTGTGGTGGCTGTAGATTCACAAGGTGGTGGTGTAGATTCACATCACTAAGAGCCTTACATTACTTATTTCTGGTTTCCCACTCCCAGTGTGTTCATTGTGGCTTGCTTGAAGAATTGTCTCCTTTGGTTCCTTAAATTTTCTAATGCTTATTATGGGGAAAAATAGCAAAAGGATACCTACTTTTTTTTCATATTAATTATTATTTTCTTTACACAGTTCAAGTATTCAAGCAGATTTAGACAGACTACAGAGAAAGCTGAATTTCTCTCTGTGGTCTGTATAGTAGCAGTGACATGAGCACCATGAAACTTACTGAACCATTGGTCTTATAGGAATTGTGTCTTTTTTTGCCACTTGTGAGTTTCTTCTCTTGAGAGCTGGGAGTTTAAAAAAAAAAAGGTGAATAAAACAGACTGTCTGTGTCCATCTTATGTAAACTTCTTTATTCCTATTCTCTGGGCTTGAGTGTCAAAGCATGGCAGGTGTCAGGGAAAGAAACATTTTACTTTGTTAAGCTTATATCTTGGACACTTCAAATGAAAGCTGGAACCACTAGGTTGTGTGAGAAGCAGCTGAAGCCCATTCAACTGCAGATCTGGTCAGAAATTTTCCAGAAAGCAACTTTGGGTCTGAAAACACTGATAGTAATTTCTGCAAGTTTTAGACAGAAGCAGGTCACCAGGAAAGCCTGAGGCTCTTGTCTCACGCGGTAAAGAACACCCAAGTTCACATCATTACATATCTTAATGCAGGAAAGTGTTGAAATACAGAAGACTAGGTCTGTGTTCAGATGGAACCATCATTCCTTTTCCTCTGCTGATGTAATTTCTTTTTGTATTGCTAACTATTCGCAGGATTAGGGACAAATCAGTTTTGTGGAAGGAAGGAAAAACAGATACAATATAGAAATTACATTGAGGTTGGGTTAAGAAGATATAAGTGTTAATGATAGCAAATTTACTATGGAAAAGCAATTGAGACATTTTGAAAAATGTAACTATTTCTGTAAATATACTTAAAAATTGAGTTTTTAGCTATTGTATAATATAGCTGTGGTAGTTTCATTAAGATATTTTTAACCTGTTAGCCTATAAACCAGGAGGTCATTTTAAATTCTGACCTATTATTTCCATACTTTTAATTCTATTTTTTTCTAGGATCTGGTAACCATGATGTTGATGGGAGTGAATCTATAAGAAAAAAAATATTGTCAATGTTTTCTTAACTGTTATGTTTTGAGCTTTTACTTATTAAATCAGCTCCTTAGCACCAGAATAAATGGTGCTGAAAGATTAAATTCCTTAAGCCCATTGCAATTTGTTGAGCTGTAACTGTCAGTTCTCTGAATTTTCCACATAAAAGTAACTTAATTCCTGCTAAAGGAAAACAGAGCATTATGCATCAGAAGTAAATGGCCTTTGGAAAAATATTATTCATATTTCACCCTTTTGTCCTACTATTACTTGTCTCATTAAAGGTGAAGAAAATAAATCTCATCTTTCCATTTTCCTATCATACTACTCAGAAATGAAACATGCAGTATTCTATTTTCTCTTAGAAAGGTCATCTCCTTTTAAAGTTGTTTTTTTCTTCAGTGTTTGAAAATATTTTTCCAGTGAATTTCAGGTGAAAAACTAGAATAAAAATAATATTCCTTTTTAAAATCACAGAATTTTGTTGAAATTTCAGCTTGTCAGGATCCTGAAGTACTGCAAATTACAGTAGTTTGGTTGAGGAACTGTATAAACTAAAATTAAAATTGCTGTTCATAATAGACAGAAATAAAACGGACTTGTAGAAGAGATACAAAAGCTCAGGTGGCTTTCTTTCAGTCTTTCCATAGGACCTAATCTAACCACTAAGGAACACAGAGAGGTTTACACCTTCACATTTGGTTTGCAAGGAAAACCCAAGGTCTTTTACTGTCAAGTGAATGTATTTAAGTGGAGTAGATTTCTATAAAAGTTTCACTGTGTGAGAAAGAAAACTACACTTTTTCTATTCCAGGCTAGCTCCTTAAAAACTCAGATGTCAGCAGCACATCAAAGTGACAGGGTCCCACCACATTGAGTGACCAAGAGGCAGAGTTTTAGCTCCCAGAGGCAAGGGAGCTAAAGGCAAGGGAACACTGAGCCTGCTCTTCCAGAGACAAACCTGCCTGGCTCTTCCTTCATCTTTGCTCTTTTTACTTCCTACTCGTCTTCTGTTTATACTGCAAAGTTAACTGCTAAAACTGAAAAAAAAATCATTTTGCAGGTAGTTTGTAACTCTCAATCAGAAAATCACTTTGTGAGAAGAAATGAAGCTGGAGTCCTTTGAGAGGCATCTATTAAATAATTGGGGTTTTTTACTTGGATATCTTGGATAATTATAGAGGATGATTTTCAGTAGACACTCTTCTGATCACTAAAAGCAGAAAATACAAACAAAATCTAATACTATACTTAAGAAATTCAAGGGAAAGAAGTCTAGACAGCCTGTTAGGGGAAATAAACACTCTGGAGAAAAAATGCAAGGCTGGCCATTAAGACGGGGTTTTTTAAAATCCCTTGTATGTATGCATAAATATTTCCAAACTTGGAAGAAAAAGGTGATATATTCCTACTATATAATGATGGACTTTCTTAACTTTAAGTCATCATCAGGAAAGTAAGGTGGTATCTACTCTCAATGTCTTAAGTTCAGGTAACTTGTACTTAAAACCCAAAGAGTTGTCTGAAGAAATAGTCAACTCACTGGTAATTTTTAATTACCTAAAGTACCTGGGAGTTCCAATGACTGCAAATCCACTAAAGTTACAGCAAAGATGATAAATGCCAGTGGGGTGATTTCAGAGTTATCACAGGCTATATCTGTTTTTTCATCAATCCATGGAGAGATGATATGAAAATCGACAGGACTTTTTATTTTATATATGACTGCTCAACGAGCATTTTAATAATCTCATAGACAGAATTTTAAAGAGCAGAGATATATCAAAGAAAATTGCTTTCTTTCTTTGATGAGATACAAATTTTTCAATGACAGTGGCTGATAAACATAGTCAAGAAGTGGCAGAAGATTTTGTATGCCACTAGTGGGGCATTCAGTTTAAAAGAGTACACAATACAATCACAGTAAGGCATAAATGAATGAACAACTGGCAGAGAGACAAAATGTCAGTGGTACATCAGCTTTATATTAAGGCTTCCTTGTGGGTACTTCTGGGACTGACTTTGTCCTGTGAATTGAATTCAACATCTTTATTAATGAAATATTGCTGCTGGCCAGCCTTCGCGTACGAAGATCCGGGGAAGGCCTCTTTTTCCTTTCAGACCTCCCAGCCTGCGCACTGGATTTTTTAGGTGAGACACAGGGCGCGCAGATCTGAGCCCACCCTTTAATCCCGAGGTTCAATCTGCCGGGCCAAAGCGATTCTGGACAGTGGCAGTGAGGTCCTCCTCAGGACGTAGGCAGATTGCCCCCTTGCAGGGCTAACGAGCTCTGCCTGCCCGGGGAGCAGCCTGGCCGGGATTGAACCCGAGCCTCGGCAATTTGCTATACCGCGTGCTTAACCACTACACCACCAGGGCTCCCGATTAATGAAATATAGACAAACATGAAATCACAGACAATAAAATACAAAGATAAGAAGGAAAGTTTAGGGGATACATGAGAAAGAGAATATGGCAACCATATTATATGATCCGGTTACTTTCTTTACGGTTGACAGGCTCATTCCTGAAAAATACACTTTAAAAATATCAACTAGTACAAAAAAAAAAAAACTTCCTTGCTTTTAGACCTGTTGGAGTGAAGGTCCATAAAGATGATCAGAGGGTTGGAGTACCTCCCTATGAAGACAAGCTCAGAGTTGGGCAAGACAAGTTCAGCCTGGAGAAGAGAAGGCTCCAGGGACACCTTAGAGCCCCTTCCAGTAGATAAAGGGAACCAATGAGAGCTGGAGAGAAACTTTTTCCAAGGGCATGCAGAGACAGGGCAATGGGAATGGCTTTAAACTGAAAGAGAGTAGATTTAGGCTGGATATTAGGAAGCAATTCTTTATGGTGAGTGTGGTGAGGCACTGGAGCAGGTTGCCTGGAGAAGTTGTTGTTGCCCCACCCCGGCAGTGTTCAAGGCCGGGTTGGATGGTCTAGTGAAAGGCATCCCTGCCCGTGGCAGGGGGATTGCAACTAGATGACCTTTAAGGTCCCTTCCTACCCATTCTATGACTCTATTGGGCTCTAGGTTAGAATTCTTTTTTAGTAAAATGTGCTAAAATGATTCTGTAGGATATATGGCTATATGGGGAAACACAGAAACACACATATCTCTGCAACACAACAGTGCTTAGACCAACATTACAACACTCTATGCATTCCACGATAGATATTTTATTTATACGTATTAAAGTAATATTTAGAAATATATGCACCTATTCATATTTATACATATATATGATTATTAAATAGATTATTCTTTTAGCAGTCATTAATAAATCAAAATAATCTATGTAATGCCAAAGGAATTTCCAATATGGTGGACTGATGTATAAGAACAAGTGATGTGTTGAAATTGAATCAAGACATGTTTAAATGAGAAGCAAAGCATTATTTCTTAACAGTACAATTTTTTGTACAAGTAAAAAGACAAGTACAATTTTTTACACATCTTCAGATCAAGACCAAATGCCTTTAGAAAAGATTTACTTTAGTTAAATGGGAGTTAATGGAGTTTGATACAGGCAAAATGCAACTTTCTGATACATGGGAGGTCAGACTAGATGATTTAATGGTCTTTGCGGTAATTCAAGTGGAAAAAATAAAACCCATATGACACAGAAGTGATTTTGATAAAATCCACTATATATATATATGTGTATATATAAAATCTCGAAAAGCTGCATGCAGCTAACTACAACATAACCACACACTGAAAATGGAGTCAATGTTCTCATAGACTAAACTAATCAAAAAAACCAAGGCACAGCCCTAAGAAATGACATGATATATTGCCTAATTACCAGCACACCTGCTGTCATGGTTTAGCTGTTTAGTATTGTCATAGCCTATTTAAAGCAGTGCCAGGCATAGTTCAAGAGGATTGTGTGACAAACACAGTTCCCAAAAAGGGCATTATGACTACAGCCACAGTCTTTCCATAAAAAATTTGTTTTGGTGGGAAGAAGTTAGCCATGTACTGTCATTTGGCCTCTGAGATTTTTAGTACGATAACCTAGGCTTGTTTTTAATTTTACCTGAGACGCAGAGATGAATCGGAAAAAGTGATTGTTCACCAATGGTCCCCTTAATTGCAAGTGCCAATGTCCCTGACCGAGGTAACGTCCCTTCTAGATGACCACATTAAGCATTTTACACCTTCTAGGTCATTGACAAAGTTTGGTCAAATTGGACAAATCAGAGCCACTCTTCTCGCCCTTGGATCTGCTCTCAGGAGTGACAGTAAATCATGAGTACTGCTAAGGTGCCCAGAGCCAATTTTATAGATCAAAACATCTTGATTTTTTCTTATATATTACTGAACCATGAATGAGGGAAAACTCAGACTACAGAAATGCCCTACAGAAATTTGTCCTCAGGTTCTTCCAGGGGGCACCTCTGAAGGTCATTTCCACAGACATGCTGTTAAGGTGTCAGGGAGGAGTTTACAGAACAAAACTGAAATTTTTCCTCTCCCTCCTCACTTTTATCCAAAAATCCTGAGTTTAGGTTAGAGATGGATTTGAAGGGCTCGTCTGCCTGGGTGTCATCTCAGCCCAAATGACCCCTTCCCTCTGACACCACAACCCAGCTGTCAGTGGCATGAATTCTTGGTCCCACCTGTTGGAGCTGCACACCTGCATGTGCAGTACATATCCTCACGCTAACCTGCCCAGAAATGCACAAAATTCAGTAGTGTCTTGCAGAGGAAAGCTAGGCATGGGAAAGACTTGGCAAAAATCTTCAGGGCAATTGTTCTGCTCTTGCCTGGGATAGAGTTAATTTTCTTTTTAGTAACTGGTACAGTTCTGTGTTTTGGATTTACTCTGAGAATAATGTTGATAACACATCGATGTTTTAGTTGTTTCTAAGTAGAGCTGACCCTAAGTAGGGACTTTTTCATTTCCCATGCTCTGCCAGTGAGAAGGTACACCAGAAGCCATGAGGGAGGTGAAGAAGAGAGAATTGGCAGAAGGGATATTCCTTCATACCATAGAACATCAAGGTCAGAATATAAAATGGGAAGAATTGGCTGGGAGGGTTGATCACTGCTCAAAGACAGGCTAGGCATTGCCAGTGTGTGATGAACAATTGGGCTGTGCATCCATCCCTTGTTTATTTTGTGTTTTATTCCTCTCTTCCTCTTTACAATTATTATTTTTATTATACTATGTTTTTTTTCAATCATTAAACTATTCTTAACCCACATGATTTAGTCTGTTTTTCTGATTCTTGTCCTCAGGGAGGGGTTGGGGAGGCGAGTGACCAAGTGGCTGTGTGGTGCTTAGTTGCTGCCTGGAGTTAAACCGCAACAGAGATGTTTCCTGAGAGAAAACTGGTCTCTCACTCCTACCTGAGTGCACTTACCATTGGGTAAAAAAGTGAAAATTGTGTTCTGTATTGTTTCACATCAAGTTACAGTTTTCTGGTTCCTTATAGAGCTCTTTTCAGTTTAGTTGGACTAATAACAATAGTTTTGCATAACAAAAGAGAACATAAAATTAATTTCTACTTTATAATGGTTAGCTGCCAATCCAGAATGATAACGAAAAAATCAAAACCAGGGTACTTTGACATTTTAGTGTGAGTTCATTTTTTCCGTATCTGTAAAGTAAATTGAGTGGAGCAGATAATAATTTAAACAATCTTGAAAACTCAAATAACAATTTGGAATAGGATGAAATGTTTAAAAATTAAGTTTTTTAGATGGAGCTGTGGGAGAATGTAATATCTTATCAAGAAAATGTTAAAAATAAAGCACATGAATATATGTTGAAAAAATAATTCTTGGTTAAGAATCAGTAGCAAATGGAAACATTTATTCACTGAAGACATTACACATTCATTTATGGAGACGAAGATGCTACTCAGACTGATGGGATGTGCATTAGCCCTAAATTAATAAAAATAGATTTAAACATTACTTTCTTTGCCTGTTTAAAAATGTGTTGTTGAGTCTAAAATCATGACCCTAGTTGAGAGATTTGAAAAAACTGATGAAAAAACACTGCAGCTCTGCACTATGCTTCTTTTTGGACAGCAGAGGCAAAGCATGGAGGTGAGTGATCAAACTGAGACAGAGACAGCTGAGGTGGCAGTCCAGTGACCACAGGTGGACAAAAAAGATGGGGATTTGACCTGTTTGTGCTGTGCAGCAGAGTGGTAGTCCTCATCTGCCCAGAAGCAGTTGTGAAGATACTTAAGGCTGCCAACTAATCACTCTTTCGCCTTATGGGGGAAGGAGAAGGAAGGAGAAGCTTCTCTTCTTTGGCCAAGGACTTGTGGTCTCAATTAATTCATGTCTAGGCTTACATTCAGAACACCTCAACACAAAGCAAACCACTAAACAAAAATTAATTTAGCTATGATCCAGGTTTAATACTCTCCCAATTATTTAACCTCTGAAGACATTAGTGTATCTAATAATAATTTCTAGTCTAACAATGGGGATCAATAAAGAGAAGTGTTCATCCTTATGAGGATGCTTTGATTGCATCTTTGTTTTCTTTAAGTGAAACAAGAGCATTGAGTATCACTTATTCTGCTGCCACAATTGCAGTTAACTGAAACCCATTATAGAATTGCGAGTCATTATGTTTAACTTCGTTCTGAAAATAGAGGGAGCATTTTGAATTGTATGTGAAGAATAATTCTCCTCATACACCTCAGAAATATAGAAAATCTATATAATTCATTATTTCAGACAATTTTATTATATAGATCCATGTTTTTTCTTGTTAAGATGAAGTTTATACTGCCATTGGAATACAAGAGAGTGAAATGGTAAAGAAAGCACTAAAAGATAAATGCATCATTAAAACAAAACCAAATAGAAATCCCTTTGGTTGTGGAGTGATGCCATGAACTTGCTATGATGGCTACTTCTTGGAAGACTGCAATATACACACGACTGTGGATATAATATTACAGAATCTAAAGTATAGGATTGATACTGCAGGATCTAGATATAATATTACAGGATTTAGTAATCTCTTTTTTTAATCAATATGTCTAAAAAAAAAAAGGCAGTGGGAATACTGTTTATACTGTTTCTACAAGGAGGGCTAATGTATTCACAATGCAGAAAAACGCAGTGTGCTTTCACAGTATGGGGAACACTTTTTCCATGAGAGAAAATACAAATTTAATTATCCAGTAACTGGATAGTTACATTTTGTCTCACTTGGCTTAATAGATAAGGGCAAGGAAAGTTATGCCTTCACAGTACTCAAGAAATGAAAAAACAGTTTGAGGATACTGAAGACATGTCCACATCTGTTCACATAAGGTAGTGCTAAAGCTCGAAGCACAAGAAAATCTGGTAAATAGATATCTCATCTAGTTTCACACAAGCTAGAAGCAGCACACCATGTGTGTGCAGCCCCATGTAAGTCCTGAGCACAGCTCTCTGCTGCTCACTGCTGCTCCCAGCCACTTGCTTTACACATTGGGGCAATGTGCTACTGAACCCAGCCCCGTGGGCCAGCTGGCATGGAGGAGTCTACCCCACGTGCACCTCTGGTGTCAATGCCAGCTTCATCTCCCGAAAAATATTATCAAATGGAAAACCTGGCATGTGGAGGAAGGCTTGACTTTTGAGGCGTGCTGACTGAAGTCTATGATAGACTACTTTCTCTATGAATAAGCGAGATAATTGTCTTTACAATATAAAAGCCATTCCTCGAAGAATTCCATTAAGAATGAATATACAGTATAGTCAGGAGTAAAATTAAGTTAAAAATTAGGAAAATATTTTTGACTATCAGAGCAGTGGAAATCAGAAGCTCTCTGCAGCGATGGGTAGCAGTAATTAGCAGCTTCCATCTTCTGTCTTTTATTGGACTGCACAGAAGTGGCTGCTCTGATAGAGGCTACTTCCCAGAGATTCTGGCACTTGCTATTTTTAAGGCAGAATAAGAGGCAAAAAGTAAAAAGAATTAATTTGATCTTTTTTTCTTTCTTTATGAAACTAATTATAAATAGGATGCATTTATTTTTGTTATTTCTTTTCTGGGTAGGTGTAAGCTTCCAATACCCGTCTGCCAGAAAAGGAGGAAAACTCTCCAGCCAGGTGTCAGACTCAGCTAGGTGTCAGTGTGGGACAGTGGGTGCAACAACAGCTGAAAAGCAAACTTCTTTGTTTGAATCACAGAAGATTAACGCGGACATGGCATGTAATATAGATGTTGTCCCCATGTAAGAGAATCACTCCAGTCATTCTCTACAAAAACTCTCCTCAAAACTTCCCAACAATTTGTGTTTCACACAGAAATCAGACTGCAACAAAACTTCAACAACCTTATAGCCTTGAAAATAGAGGTGGAAAAAGCCTCTGGAGTTTTAGGTGCATGGTATCTTCTGACACAATGAAATATCAGAAGTTACAATGCATGAAATATCCAAAGCAGCTAAAAGTTTAAGAAAGTTCTTCTTGCCTTGGAGAGGTATTGTAAAGAGCAATGGAATACCTTAGCTGAAATATTTTCTTACTTTAGTTCTTTGTAGTATTATTTCTTAAAGTATTTAGAAAAATACCTACACCTTAATTGAGGTGGCCATCAGAGAAGCAGGTCTGTATGAACTAAAACTTCCCTAACTACATGGACACAAAATATTGGTTTTTTTCCACTATCTACTTCAGTCCATCATGCTGTGAAAATAACAAACAGAATAAAATAGATTAGGTATAAAAATAAAAAAAGCCCAAGGAAGTCACAGGAGCAAGATTTGAAATAAAAATCCATTCTACTAAATTCTGGACAGTCTACTGATATCTTAAATTGTGAGACCATGTTGGCCACAAGTTACAGTTTTGAGATATATATCAAACTACTGCAAATTACTGTACTTTACCAGCAGTTCAGTAGGAACAGAAAAGATAGACCTTGGGTTTGAGAGATTATCTTCTCTGAGCTGGTTGCTTCCAAGCTTGATTTTATGAAAGAAGAAGATATGTCATGCAATAAAGATGAGTGTAGTTTCAGACTGCAAGTATAATGTCTGGCGATGGAGAAGGAGAAAGAAACAAAAGCTCTCTCAGGAAACCACTGGGCCAGCGGGATGTAGGTGCTATGGCCTTCTAGAGAATGTTCTGTTGAGTGTATTTAATATAGATATAACAAAGGTAAGGTTTAGACTGTGCTTCCATGCATTCCTGGGTAAGGAACTTTTTACTTCACACAGACTCGCTGCTACCATAGCATAAATTTTAGACTGCTGTTTCAAAAGGTTCTGCTTTTCATGAGCATGCTAGTGATTGTATGCAGTATTGGGTTCTTCCAAGTGTATATAAATATTTACAGAAAAATGTCTTTATCCCACAAAAAATGTTTAGATGATTGATTTTCCATATAAATAGACTTATTTTAATCACATCTGGATACATTTGCAAAATCAGGAATTAAAAATACATCTGCTGAGAATCACTTTCTGAATTTCTTGGCAGTTATTCACTGTTAAAATATTTTCTTTACATGGAATTTACTAATGTTACTCTTTATAGCCAACCATTTCATTGACAGTTTTTTCCAGACAGGCTTCCTGCTAGCAGAGGAGGAGGAGTAGGTAAAAGCTAACTATAGAATATTCAGTGACTATTTTATTGTGGCTGTACTCAGCAACAGGATTAATGCAGAAAATTTGAATCAACTTCACTGAAGGAAGTTTAAGCAATTTAATAAAAACTAATTATTAGTTTTAGTTTCTCACATATGTCCACACGACCACATAAAATATCCCTCCTAAACCCTTTTATTTTACCTTCAATTTTATTCAGACAAGAAAAGCAATTCCCCATTTGTTTCCCCTTTGTGACTTAAAAACTGATTTCCACTGTGATGTTCTTTTTGGTTGCCAGTGATATGCTATTCCACATTCAAGTCCTTTTGAGGAGACATTGATTTAATAATTAAAAATCACTATTTTTACTAAATTATGGTAATGATTTATCTAGGAAACCTTATTGTTTATGTGTCTTTGAATAGAAAAAAATGTCTTTTGCTAGATTCAGACCGAAGATTCAGATATTGCAAGTATGCATATAAATAAATAATTATTGGAGAGTAGCCTTTTCCCATTGGATATTTGAACTGTTAGATGCTAAGCAAGACAGGATACTGCTTTCTTCAGGTTTTTTTCAAAGTAGACACATTCTGAACACACATACTTACTATATGCTTACATTTCATAACTGAGATGTTCAACCACGTAACTTTTAAATATTTTGATCTATAAAATTGATATATATAAAAATATATTTACAAATGTAGATTTTTTTACATAAAGGTCATATTGTGAGAGTATGATCTATACCCAGCTATGAGATTCTTGGTTTATCCCATGTTGTTTATAATAAGATAAACAATGTTGCAAGTTAATGATTTCTGTAATCAATGAGAGATGACGATTCAGCTGTTTAGGTCTCTTCCTCACCATCTGGAAAACAAACTGCTTCATGGAATCATTCTTGAGCTTTATTGCTGTCTTAAATCTTAGGATATTCTCTCTCATTCCCTTGCTATAGCAAATGAGGGATTTTGATCTTCAGTTTTGACTTCACTTGGGTATCCACCAGGCTCAGGACTCTGTGCCAGGCAGGGCTCTGCAGAATGGGTGCCTCAACACTCTGGCCTGCTCTGACTTCAACAACCTTCTTCCTGTATGCTTTCTGCAGATGATTCTCATCCTTGGCAAAAATGGGAAGATAATGAACTTACTTTCTTAACTGAGCAGTATGGGTTAGAATTCTCAGTAAGGTGGGATATATCTGTGTCTGAGAACTGCTAGAATTTGGATAGTAGCTCAGCAATGGCAATTACAGGTTTCAACCTTGGCAATGTTTCAGCAGGAGCTCAAGGCATACCTAACATTAAGAAATTTTCCTCATTTTTATTCAGTTGGTTTTTTCTGGAAGAGTTATTGTTTCTGTCTGCTCATGCCCCAGTTCTTCTTCATGTCTATCTCAATATAGGTTCGTTTTGAAACTGGGTGTACCACTGCACGCTGTTGTAAGAGCTGACTAGAAGGATTGTATCAATATTGCCAACCAGTGTCCTACAGTTATGAGTGAGATCACCAAATCTTTAAAACTGTGGAATTAAAAGCAGTAGCTTTCATTTATTTTACTTGATTCTAGAGTCATTGGAAGTGTCGACAATTTTTGCAAATTCTGTGAAGTCACATGACATAAGAAGCTGGGACTTTAGGGAAGCTTTCCCCAGGCTTGGATATCACAGAGAGACACAGACACTGATACCTCTGCAGTTCCAGTACTTTAATTATGTATTCTATTTCACCTGGTGAGAGAGTAAATTAACACTTCTGAATTTAAAAGCAAGTATTGGAAATTCTGCCTGTGAACACAACAAGCTTATGCCCAGCTTTTTCTGGGCATAAGTGGAATGCTTACATCACAAGAAACAAGTGATAATATATCATGCTGGCTATCCAGTCAGAAGGAAGCCTTAATATAAAGGTCAGAGTATATAAAAAGATCATAGTAGTACAAATCAAAGCAGGCAAGGAAAGACCATACAAGATCTTTTTTTCAGAGAAGGCAGGGGAAAAGAGATAAGTAAAAGCACATTGAAAAGTGCTGTATTTCAACTAAATTTTTGACTTCAGGGTAATTATATTATACTTTTCTATCAAGAGACAAAATATAGATGGCTATACATAATTAATGAAAATAATAATTATTTGGAAGTGAGATATTTTTCATCTACTGAAGACCTTAATACTCCTTTCACCAAAGCAGCAGAAAATTACATACTATGTGAAATGCTTTGAGAATTCTTATCTCTACAGATTTGATCACAGTTTATATATAACATGATAAATTCAGACTTTTAGAACTGGTGTCATACACGAAAAAGTCAAAGAACTGTCCTATGGATTGGTATATGGATTGATATATATATTGTCAAGACTTTCTTTTACTATATATGCACAAAAACATTTTCATGATTTAAATTTAAAATCTGCTAAGAGACCCATGAAGTACACTGTCAGAAACATTGCCTTTCTTCCTGAATAAATTACAAGTAAAATTGCTAACATTTAATTTTATATAAACGCCTATAATTGTAATAATGAATAATTACAACACAAATATTTCTCTTCGTAGACTTGACTTATTGATTAGCAGCAAGGCAGACTCTACACAATTCGTGATCAGGCTATTTATACAGGAAGGTTCAGACAATTCAAATCCTCAGGCCACATTTTATAACATGCACAGATGTAGGACAGCACATGATCACACTGTCTAAGAAAATTAATGAACACATTTTCATAGGAAGTTTAGAAGAACTGGCTTCCTTTACTCTATGGCTGTGAAGTGGTTGTCCACAGGACCACACAAATCATGATATAGCTCATTTTCAAGCAAAATTCACTCTAAAACAAGATTCTCGCTTAGATGTCTTAAGGAATGTTTTTAGGACATTGGAAAAACTGTTCTCATTATAAAATTAAGGTAATTTTATTTTTTTCATGCTTCACATCAAACCTTCCATAAATATGAATTTTGATCTGCCAATTTTGTGTAAGTGTTTCCCAAGTGGTAAAAAAACAGAAGAGAAAAGGCCTAGTACAGACTAATCGCTATTTTAGTCTGTGACTTTTGATTTTTTAATATGACTAGTCCTGTCCTGAAATCTGCCTGTGCTAATGGCATTGTGGATACCACATCGTTACATCTCAAGTGTGCTTAGTTTAGAAATAAAATGAGGTGTTTATGTTTGACTTATTTTGGGGTTTTTTTCTGTTGTTTGGGTTTTTTTCTGACTGCTTTCTCTGCATTCTCTAGAATCCAGAAAGATTTTTTCAGGTGGTTTTTATGTCACTCATCAGTGCTTGTTACCAATGTGCAAAGTAAATGTGGTCCTAGCTACATCCGTGCAGCACTGACTTCCAAATCAAGCTGTCTATGGATGCCACCATGAGCCCATTTCCCTCAGCAGAACTGCGGAGGTGTTTCCAGATGAAAGCTATTAAACAGGTCTGTTGATGACATACAAGATGGAACAAAATTTGTAGCTTAGTATTTCCTAGCTGTGCTGGCTCTGCAGGAGAGAAAGCTTATTTATATTACTGCACAGGCAACTATTACAAGATCCACGGAGAAAGGAGATTTGCTGAACAAAAGAGTGTTGTTTGGAAGGAGGAAGGGTTCAAAGCAGAGCTAGGCTTTATGGTCTTTTGTACTAATATTCTGTAATCACAATAGTTTTTCTCCTGACATGGTAGAACAGGGGCAGATGTCAACAAGAAAAATTGCTACAAATGAGAACTTTGTAACCTTGGAGAGAGGTAATAAAATGTTATGACTTTCTCATTGGCTGCATCTACAGAAAAGAAGTATATAAGTCAGTTATAGATGACCTTGTTTTGGAGTGATCACTACAGTCTTGATACTCCAATTCTTATTTCAAAAGATGCTTCAAAACCTTTTTCATGAGATTTTTACAATTTTTCTGCTGTCATTTATTTGATCCTTTCTGCATTTTTGCTGTTGTTTTGTGTATTCCATTGCAGAGAGAGAATTACTACGGTAGCTTGCAATATGCCCATGGATTTTTGCCACTTGGGAAACTCTTGAGAATGTTTAGTACACTCACTCTGAACAGCAAAAAACCAACTCAGACAAAAAACAAAACCCTCCCTTCTTATTTAATTAGAAAAAGAAAAAAAACACAACAAAACTTGAAAACATTTTGCTTTAAAATTAATATAACCTTTCAATAAAGATTTGGGGTTAGTCTTTTTCTGTCTGAACCAGTCTCTTCCTTTTTCAACTAAAAATCTCACCCTGGACTCTTCTCTTTAATATTTATTCAACCTTTAGGTATTTTCAACCTTCTGTTGTATATTTAGAAATGTACAGTATGCAGCTGTAATTATGCCTAGAAAAAAAAAGTCAGCAAAGGGAGAGAGTGTTATTTGAAATACCTAGATGAAAATAAACTGTGCCAAACCACTCACTTCAGCATTTAACTGCACATGTTCCTACAGTGCCTAGACACTTACATGTGTAAAACGTAATTGAAGTTCATTATTTGTACTGACATTTTCAGATTGATATGATTTTTTAATCAAACCACTATACTCAAAACCTATGTTTATATAAAATTTTCAAACATCCTTCTACAAAGATAAATTATTGCTTTGAGATCCTTTCCACAGAACAAAATATCTGATATTAAGCAAGTATTTACAAAACAAACTATCCTAAACTTAGCACAAAAGCAACCAAGGAATTGCTGAATCATCTCTGTTGATCCCAAGTACATAAAATGTAATGAGCTAACCTGGCTTTATTTCACTCCCTGTTTGCTGACTAATTAATCTATAAACAAACACACATCTGTAGGTTGTTACTTCATTATCTCGAGAGTTTCCATTAGTTCACTAATTTCTGAAAGATTATTTTTATAAATATAAAAGCAGAGAAAGGCCTGGAAAGGAGTCCCATCCTCACTGCAGCATACAGCTACTGCTGCTTTTTGTGAGGGCAGCCTGTTCAAGATCTCTCCATGTGAAAATCAGCAAAACCCACTACCTTTAGTTCTTGAAGGCTTTCAGGACTACCATTGTTCTGGGACGTTTGAAAATAAAATGCATGATTTGCATACTTGCTTATAATCTCTTCTGTTGCCTTGCCAGAAGAGCAGGTTTTTTTCCTTCAGCTTCTTGAGGATCGCTACAAAGTAGAATTATAATCCAGTCTTATTTTTATATATTGACCCACATTCTAATTATTGTCCTGCAAAGCTCTCATAGAATCACTTTTTTCCACCCCCAAAAACTGTATGTAAAAGGACTCCACAGATAAATGCATGAGATCTGATCCTGCGGTGTGTAGATGAAACTCAGGGACCTCTCACCCAAAAAGAAGCCCCACAGCTGACCAGTCCAGACCAATGCCTATGTCACTTAATGAATCTCCTGCGCAGTTTTAGGAGCACTGCATGGCATGACAGAAGTGAAGTTTATCTGACTACATCTATGCTGCACTTGGAACATTATTTCAGCCTAGGAAACAAAATTTTATCGTCTACTACTTTAATCTAAGGCCTGATTGATCTCTCTTCTGTGCAAGCCTGATGGATCAGGAAGAGGCAAGCATACCTGTGACCTATCCAGCAGCTGGTGCCATGGTCCCTGCACTTCCTCAGCAGAGTATAATCACTTAGTTTTAAAGCTTTAGCCAATGACAAGAGTAGAAATCATATGGGCTATGGCTTAAGCTGCTTTCTGGATTATATAATTATAAATGGTTGCTTAAATGCATCTTTATTTCTTGCTTCTCCTCTCCTCTGCCGTTTTTGCTGTTATTCACTATCCACCTTATCCCCTGTCATATAAACACAGGTCACTATTTTTATTATGGACTTGTAAAGTACAGATTTTTATTTCATGAGTTTCCCAACCATTATCTTGGATTTTATGTGATTAAATGTGAGACTAACATTGCATTTACTGCATTAAAGTTAATAATCCATTCACTTACCAGATATGACACATCCAAAGTTGAGCTAATTCTCTGTCTCATTAAGCAGTACATGTAGGGAGTATTATAACCATATTACACTTGTCTTTCCTTTTAAAATTTTACAATTGGAAAACCCACACTTATTCAGTGAATTAATACCCTAAAAATTTATCTAAGCTCAGTTATCTTTTACAGGTGTCTGCATGAAAGTCTAGGAAGTAGTTTATCACTGGATTATCATGTTAATGATGTCGGTCTCAAAACACCTTGCAGGAGAATAATTTTTTTTCATTTGTTTGAGGATTATAACTTAGAAAACATCTCTTCACTATTTCATTCCTGCTTTGTTAAATAACAAGTAAAATGAATACTTCTGTCCTGCTAGCAGTCCCTCCACAGTGTGTGTTTGTGTGTGTGTGTGAGTAAGTGTAAGGAGATAACCTGAAAGATTAAATTCTGTTAACTCATATTTATAACTGTATTTTATGGCTGCTTAAACATTTCTTATTGGAAGCCTTTCAATGTAAAATTTGGCTGTTGACCAAACCAAATTTATCTCTTTAACAAAAATTATGTACATTCCATAGAAAACTGCTTTTGTTTTATTTCATTTTCCTTAAAGACCAGAGGCCTGAAAACCAAATATTTTGATTTGCCTGTGTTCCTGTAAAGGCACATAAAAGCCCAGCTAGGGCTCTTTTTTTTCCTCTGCTAGGGGCTGGACTCCCAGTCAAAACACTAGTATAGTGTGTTACAGCCTAAACTCATCAGCAGGGGAGAGTGTGGTACTTCACTAGAAGATAATGATCAAATGCAGATTTAGATTGATGAAAGTATGTTCCTTCTTCTCAGTAATAAGTCACATCGACCATGAACAGTACATATGGTTTTAAACCAATCACGTTTTTTTACCAAAAAGGAAATGAGGACAAGTTAATAAAAGCATAAAAGCTAAACAATTTATAAACTATTCTGAAAAAAGAAATACATCTAGAGAATAGGCAATTAAACCTATACTTAAAACCATATGTTTGCTCTAGAAACCACAATGACCAGTAAAGTCTCAGCCTGAGGCCTCCAAAGTTAAGCTCCATTATGCAAGCAGCTCTGAGAGGTGCTCATTCAATTTTATTGATAAAATGTGCCATGTGAAGAAGTTTAACAGATACAGGCAACATACAGACAGAAGAAAAATGTGTTACTTTGACTGTTCAATTTTTTTTATCTACTCATCAAAATGCATATCATAGAGGACACTGCATAAGTTAGAATGCAATTGAAAATAGCAGTATTTACAATAAAGTGCATCTGCAGTGTATGAATCTTCTCTTAAAAATGGCCAGTGTTTTCTAGTCAAAAGATGGACACAAAAGCAATGTGTGCAGCAGTGCAAAAGTCATTGTGCTGAGCTACAGTTGTTACATGAAATGTAATAAACCATTCACAAGTGTGTAACATTCGATAGCTCCCCACAAAGAGTAAGTCTCCATGAAGTCAATATGGTTTTAACTGAGGAACTAAAGAAAAAGACTTAGCTATTAGGAGTCTTTCTTTTGGCTGGAAGTTATGTGAGTAAAGACAATAAAATTAAAGCATCACTTCTAAGTGTTCCTAGAAGACTCCGTTATGTTCCTCTGCTGGCAAAAATCAATACCCACACAAGCTCTGTTCTCATCTGTGCAACTGAAGTTTAACCATCAACTTCTGATTGTAGCGGCTGGGAGGTGCAGGACTAAAGTTGTGCAATGAATGGCTGGTTAAAAGTTTTCTCATAAAATGGCTTCCTTCAGCGAGAGTTGAAGGAAATTAATGAGAGATTCATTAAAATGTTGGGGGGTTTTCCCCCTAGAGCATACAAAATTCTGTGAAATGTTTATTCAAGAATTTTTGGATACAGGATAAGAATCTTCAGAGAATGACCTTGAACATTTAATAGTCCAATGGCTAAAATATTTTTGTTGGACATTAATTCTGATCAAAGTCCCTGAACTTTCTGTTAGCTTATGTGACAAAACCTTCCTCCCACCCCATCCTCCCCACTGCCAAGGGAGTGCAGAGCAGCATTAGAGGTGGGGTAACCCCAATAATATTCCCTTGCTCTCCTGATCCTTCACAGGGGCCACCACCCTGCCAAAATCCCTTCCCCACAGCCCCAAAGACACGATGGCAGAGGGGACTGCAGTGTCCAAGTGAGAGACAAGAGACCCCACTGCAGCCAGTGCCTGTGCCTGCTCTGCAGGCTCCATGTTACTGCAGCAGCATTGCCCCCATGGGCTTCCCCATTTGGCCGCTCCTAACAATTTCTGTTTCTGTCACACAACTTTATTCCAGTGAGTGCTCCACTCACAGGGCTGCTGACTCTTCCTCCGAACAAAAATATGTACTCCTCCCACATTTGCAAGCTAATAAGCCTGTTTGCCCTAATGGTTATTTAGACCCCAAGGCATTTACCACTAAATTGTAATGTTTTCTTTGCCTTGTTGTCTCTATATAGAACCTATTTTTGGCACACTGGTGGTTCTTGAGACCTGACAATTAGATTTTAATTCCTGAAATAATAGACAGCCTTGATTCATTTTAATGGCTCCTATTTTAAGACAAATACACTTATTTTAAGTAATGCAAGTCCTTCTTCCCTTATTCTGTGGAAGAGAACACATTTTCCTTTTACATCTCCTTCTTCGATACAAACCTTCAATGCCTTGAAATCTACTTTCATTCAATCAGGGTACAGAAGTGTATAAAAGCCAAGATTCATCCCACATACAGCTAATTGCTTAAGCATTGTTGAAACCTTGTTGCTGTGGCAACTACTGCCTGTATGGAAATGATTTTCAACTCGTGATCCAAGGAACCCCTGTATCTATGGTCAGCTCTTGAAAGGTCTGGCAAATAAGAAAAATAAGTTTATTGTCTGAAGGTTTAAATTAGAGGAACCACGATAATAAGTCCAAAAACTGGTGGGTGAGGAACAAGGAAAGGTTTCACAGTCAGTAGGGAAGGTTAGATAAAAAAGACAACTCAGCCCACCATCTGAATCACTGTCTGGAGGCATCTGTTACTTTCCATCAACCATTAAGGGAACTTTTGTGAGCAAGCTTCTGATGCATGTCTTAACTTAGCATCTTTAGTTAGGTGGGCTGGATAATGTTCTGCGCTTCATGGGGACTTTGTGGTACTCCATAATTAAAACTCAGAAAAAAATCCCCAGTCTCTTAAAATACTTTCCACAACTTAAAAAGGGTTTTTCCCTTAAATTTTTGCAATACTCTGCAAGGGTAAACAAGAAACATGTACAATATATCTGAAATCTCCTGATATCTTGATTCTCCCACTTGCATTACAGGGAGAAGGTGAAAAAAGCTCATTTCAACTTTATTTTCCAGAATCAATTTGCTTTGGGGGATTTTCATAAGGCATTACTGTAAAGGTCTCATTCATTTTTTCCTGCAGTGGTCAGTAGTCTGGATTGTGACGCAGCCCAAGAGTAAGGAATATAGGTAACACCAATATATGGCAGATATTATTTCTGGCACAGAGAAAAATTTTTTATGATTCTTATGTCATTTTATGACATATTTATTACCCAAAATAGTTAATAATATGACTATAATAATATTCTTTTTAAATAGTTTTAATTTGTTTGATGTAAACAATACTTTGAGGCACATTACAATGAAACAAATGAAGAACACCACACTATCTTAATGACTCTTAAGAAAAGTATGCCTGTAAGAGGTTGTTTAAAACTGTCTTTCTTTTAAACAATTACCCAGATTAATTGTTTACCCAGTGAACAAACCCTGAAAATCCTAAAATGAAAGCCAGCTTCAGAAAATAGCAAATCAAAATAAGCTTCTTGAAACTTAAACTCTTCCTTAAGAAAATATTATTTCTATAAAGTATTACTTAGAAAGTATTATTTCCATCAACAATTAGTCTCATAGGCATAGGTGTTTCACAAAGTAATTTTTATACTACAAGGGTTAGTAAAGCTGTTATGAGTTGTCTTCCATAAAGCCAGCGCATGGGTCAAGTGTCTCATCCTTTCTGCATGCATGCATTTCCAGTGTCCCCACCTGGCAATTTTATGGAAGTGAACATGAAGTTCATTTGAGGTGTTTGCATTTGGGATCTCAAAATCATTAGTCTCTTTTGAAAACCTTGGCCTTGGATTTTTCAGTAATAAATCAGCCTTTGGATATAAATGTATAAATACATTCCGCTCCACAAAAGAAGCCAAATTTGCATGTTACAGATGTGTGACTAGTCACAGCTACAATTTTGTAAAAAATTGCCTTCTTCATTGCAATGTGTATGACATCTGTCCCCACACTAATTTTCTTTGATGTGCTTCTTTTCACATTCTCTGCTAAACAGAATATTTTTGTATGCTTTTTTATTTTTCTTCTTGGAAAAGCTTACAGTATCTTTCAATGAGACAGCTGAAGACATTTTTTATTTCTTGGTTGCAACAGGAAAGCCCTCGCTATCCTGTTTTATATAGGCTGATACTTTTTTCATAAAAAGAAAGGAGAAAGGGTAATAACAGATTTTTGTGAAATGAAGAGAGACATGTTGCTAGTTGTTTCTTCTTATCCACTGTTGTAATATTTTATTTTATACCTGGTGTTACCATTTGATTTGCTAATTCTTGTATTTCTGCACATCCCCTTGAATGTGTGCAGGTGCAAAGTTTTTCCAAATAACACTTCACTATGACAAGATGAAAGAAGAACCTTCTCAGCAAGTAAATTCATCTAGCTGATATTTTTGTTTTTCCTGTCTAAATCTGAATTTGACTTTACGGCAGCACATGACACAAGCCAGTAGGGATGGAATGAGAGTATGATTCAGCCCTTGTCAGACTGTGAGTGAGCTAATACAATGTAAGCTGTACATCTGAAGAGCAGATGTATCTAGAATCACAAATAAAAAAGAGTTTTGTTTCTTTAGAGTCCATTTTTGGAGCTGGCAAAAAGACATGATTTTCTCTATCTAAATAGCCTTTTTCAAAACATTAATAAACACAAGAATTCCTTGTAACCTTGGTTTTCAGACAGTTGCCAAACTATTTTGGAAATAAAGGACAACAGTGTATCATGTTTCAACATAAAGAAGTATATGTTGCTACTGGGAAGAAACTTGAAAGTGGTATAATTATGACCCTGACACATTTCTGCACTGATTTTACTTTCTTTTCATTGTGATAAGCTTCCTAAGAATTGTTTATATATAGAAAAAAACCCAAAACCATAAGAGCTCTGAGTAGCCGTAAAACTGGAATAATCTCTACTTTTTTGTCCATATGAAGTATTATTCACATATCTGGCTAAACTGGAGGTAAGGACTTTTTAAACTAGACATTAAAACGACTCTAAGAATCTCATCTGGTGCAGGCAAAAGCTGAAGGAATAAAAAGACCTCTTGAAAATCAGACACCGAAAGATATGTGAATAAATATGAGTGAATAAATATTTTATCATTTTCTTCTACAAGTCTTTTTTTTTTTTTTTTTTTTTTTTTTTTTTTTTTTTTTTTTTTTTTTGTGCTTGACAAGCCTGTGCGGCATGCAATAACTAAATTTAGCAGAGTTTTACCACGAGAGGGCAGGAATGCTCATCAAACAAGTTTGCCACTAGTTGTTTTGCCACTTCTCTTCCAGGAGGGTGACCCAACGTGCTTTCTCTCTGTTGGTATTTAGCATCTAAGCTTATACCCCGAGCACTTAACAACATGACAAAATGCTTTGACCCCACAGGCTGACCTGTCATTAGTAGGGCTGATTAATCCCCCTGGATGGTGGTGGGGCTCAGGGGCATGGCTGAACTGCAGCTCCGGGAGGCTCAGAGCAGAACTAGAGCTCCTCACCCTGGGCTGGCAAAGGGAAACAGCTGTACCAAGGCATCCATCAGGCTTCCTAAGGCAGGCTCGCCAGCAGGTCGAGGTGCATCAGTGCCTGCCTTTCTTCCTTATAGTGTGTAATACGAGCAAGAAGAAAGATCTCTAGAAAGCCTTTTTTTTTTTTTTTTTTTCTAATTATTATTCAATATTGGCAGCACTGGCTCGTTCATGAACATTATTTAAGATTTTTTGTGCATGAAACTAATTTTGATTGGGCCATAACAGTTGCCAGATCTGAACAGTAGAAGACTGTACTGGACAGGATACTGTGTAGAAAAGTTCCAGACTATTATTAAAGTGAAACAGATTTGTGTGGAAAGTCCTGGTTAACTCATAAACAATTTATAAACTGAAGCATTTAGCATAGCTTGATTAAAGGTTTAAATTCTTGTAACTGTTTGCCAACAAAATACAGTGTTTCACTGTTCCCAAAAACATGTTTTGAGAAAAAAAAATCTACTGTGGGGCCACTCAGAGCTGTAAGATTTTAATCAGCTAAAATTAAGTATAGTAACTTACATGGAAATATCCTTTCTTTTCCTTGTTTTGTTGCCGTGTTAAATAGTTTCCTTTTTCAAATGGCAACATTTTTCACCATGAAGCAAATAGTTGTGGAGTTGTGACAGTGACTGGATAAACAATATTCAACTGGAACAATGAGAAATAAATGAAAATGTAACCTTGCTCTAGTCATAACAACATCATTCCTCAAATAATAAGAAAAAAAGTTGATTGAAGTTATTTTCCATTAGTTATGACAATTGAATTATGCTTTTACCAAGTTACCACACCCTCCTCCAGAAAAAGAGTCTCAAAAATTATCAGTTGTTTAAATCTAAAGACTCTTTGTTACTTCTATCATTAGGTCAAAGAGGGTTTCCTCAGCCTTAAAACAGAAAGGTGCATTGCCTTCCTATTGTGTGGCTTGGCTGTCTCCTATAAGAAGCTCTTGACCTATACCTAGAGGGCTGCATACCTGCTATATTCTCAGTGTCATTTTACAAATCCCTGCTTCCCAGAGGTTTTCAGGAGTCATGCTGCAACAGCATGCTACTAGGATGAGTAGGCAGAAAAGTATGAAACCCTAAAAGGTCTCCTCATTTGATGGTTTGGGATTTATTTCTTTGAGTTTTTTAATAGCTCTAACTGTGTGGCTCTTTTCAAAGCCCTGGCAACATGCAAGTGTGTTTCAGCCCAGACTAAGCAACAGACAACCACCTGGATTTTTGCTGAAAAAGGAAAGGGCGTAACTGGATAGCAAGCAATAATATGGAAATAGACAAATGGCAGAAGGCTAAAAAGCACCTATTTTGTGCATTTTTGGGATTAACAAGGAAATCAATCCAAGTCAGGACTCCTGCAATAGTTATGCAATCCATGGACCTTGGATTGCAAAATCTTATAACTTTTTCCAGTCAGACTTTGAAGCTATAAAGGATGTCTTGAAGATGTCCAGTATTTATCTTCAGGAGAATATTACCTACGACCTTTCAGAAGAATGACCCACAGGATGTCTTGCCCAGTGCTTCATAAATGGAAAACCTGCGTCATGCTTTAGTCAAAGAAGAGAAGAACTTACCTTCCTCTCCCTTCTGTTGTATTTTCTGTAGCATAAGAATGTAATGATTCACCGGGTCCAGGTGAATCTTGCTGTTTTAGTTCTTACTAAGGATACATAGCAAAGAAATGGCAAAAGAAAATTTAAGTTATTGTTCTTTACTTTTTGTTTTGTTTCAAGGCATACACTGCAAAAGAAAATGAAAATAGGCTGATATTTGTTCTGACATTCACTTTTCTGTTACCTTCGGAACAATGACATTTTGGACAAATTTATGAGCTCGTCTTTGAACCCTTATNTGGCAGTCCCTACTCAGTATCACTGTCCACAGAAGCCTCACCTCTATCCTTTTGCTAATCTTGTAGTGTACAAAAACACTCTGTGGGATTCAGAAATCCAGTGTTTTCTATCCAGAGTTCTGGTCCTATAAGAGAAATTAGACTTCTTCCTGAAACTATAGCAATCTAACAGTAAAAATAAAGTACATAAAGTGTCTGAAGAAATGTCTAAGTTGGCTCTTTTAGGCACTAGATGTAGTTTAGATGCAAGCTTTTTCTCTCACCTGGAAAGGTCTGGGCTGGTGCAGCTTATGGGGATACTTAGGTAGATTTAGGAAGGCTTTTAAATTCACAGGTGCAGAGACATACATNCAAAAAAACTGTCTTACCAGACAGGGCCACATATGGTAAATGTTATTAAAATTCTCACTTGCTATCAGAGACACCAGGTATTTCAGAGAACTTTTTGCGACAGCAGTCCCTACTCAGTATCACTCTCCGCAGAAGCCTCACCCCTACCCTTTTGCTAATCTTGTAGGGTACAAAAACACTCTGCGGGATTCAGAAATCCAGTATTTTCTATCCAGAGTTCTGGTCCTATAAGAGAAATTAGACTTCTTCCTGAAACTATAGCAATCTAACAGTAAAAATAAAGTACATAAAGTGTCTGAAGAAATGTCTAAGTTGGCTCTTTTAGGCACTAGATGTAGTTTAGATGCAAGCTTTTTCTCTCACCTGGAAAGGTCTGGGCTGGTGCAGCTTATGGGGATACTTAGGTAGATTTAGGAAGGCTTTTAAATTCACAGGTGCAGAGACATACATTAACCATTTCTCAGCTTCCTATCAAAACAAAGCCTGAGCAAGCACCTGTGTTTGGAAATCATGACCATGATCACGATAAATTTAAGATAACCTGAGTTGAAGCATCACTGGATAAGATGTTATTTAATTCTCTGCTGTGCAGGTGCTCAGGGGTGCCCAGAGCAGGGGAGGGAGTGCCTAGTCTAGAACAGCCAGCACAATGGCACTCCTCATTCTGCACCGTACCAGGCTTAGGCTCATTTACAGCATTTATTAACCCACAGCCCAAGAAACCTGACAAATTGTTTTGTTTTCCTTTTTGTTTTGTTTTCCTTTTTGTTTTGTTTTTACTTGAATGTGTATTACTGTAGTTTTGAACATAGTTTTAAAACTTGGATTTATTATTGAATTTATTATTTAATAGAAGAATGCATTTCCAAAATTATTAGTTCCTCACATCTAATCTCAGTTTGAAGCTTTCAGATCAAAATTTATTTAGCAATACAGTAATGTCCTATATTATCTTGCTGTTTTTCAATAATTTGCTTGCTTTTCTGAATCAATGTTTAGCTAATGTGTTTCAGAGACTTATGATCCACCACGATTTTCAGATTTTGTTCTTAAGTGATTCAACTTAGTGCTTCTTTATTATGCTGATAGGAATAATTTTTCTTTTTGCATTATATTGTACTCTTCTACTATTCTATCAGAATTATGAGATCTTTTAACAACTTAGCACTCAGGGGTTTTTAGAATAATTCAATAACGTGCCTAGAAATAAGCTTTTGTGAAAATACAGGTACAAAGTGGATGTTCTCTCTTTATTTCCTTAATATATTTTGAGAGAGATTTACAAGGTCTAGTTTTCTTTTGCAAAAATTGTGGAAAATTTTCCCTGTTAAATCCTATACATTTTTCTGTCTGTAACTTTAATTTTTTAATTATTATTTTTTAATTGGTCAGTTTGCGTGGAATTTACAGTCCTCTGTTCTCAACATCCCTTTTAAGAGTCAAATTTTCATCTTCTCTTTGTCTTTGGGCACTGACACCAAGGCATGTTATGTGCTCATGAAATTTACTGATGGGAAAAGGAGCTGGTACAAGGTGGGTGGTGGAAGTGCTCAGACAGAAGTGAGGTAAAGAAACACAAGTATGATACAAGTAGGCTCTTCAGCTTGGAAACTACAAGCTGCCAGACTGGGTCCCATATTTCATAAACCGTGCTGTGAGACTCCTTCATTTCTCTCTAGAAATCGTCCCTCTGACAATGCACAGCCATGCAAATAATTCTAGGTATTCTGCATTGACCTTCCTGCCTTTAATTATTTAAGGAACTTTTGCCAGTTTTCCTCATTCTGATACATTTGAAATTGCTTTTATTACAGCTCTTCACTTAGTAATCTGCTCCTCAAACTCTGTTTTGCCCTATTATGATTTTAAATTTATGTTACCTCAAAAGGATTTTTTAAAAAATTATTTCTGAATGCTTTTCTTCCTCTTCTGCTTGGCCATACTCGCTATTTTTCAGTGATCCCTTCAGAGGTATAAGAATTAAACCAAAATTTCTAATGAACTGGAGACTTGAACCAGTCTCCTCCTTGCTTGCACTTTAATCAGTGGAATATTTCCACAAAAAGAAGTATCATCACATCACTAGGCAACAAAAACTAAACTATAAAACCAGCAGAGAGTTTGATACAAACAAATGGTTAACTAATTAAAGTTCACTGCCAATTTTCATTTGCTTATTTGTTCCTCCCTAGAAAGTCACATCATCTTTAGCACATTTTTACCTACAAGACTCAATCTTTTGTTTGTTTCAGAACAAACTACAGAAAATCTGTCTAAAAGCCACAAAGTCACTTGAAAGACTTATAAAAGTTGTAAATAGCATTGTAAATTTTAGGAACACAAATAGTTTGGTGTAATCTGAACCCTCTTATTATATTTAAAATATACGTACACCCTTCAAGAATTTTTTTAGAGAATTTCAGGAGATACTATTTTTGTAAAACACATAAAAATATTTAATGAGATCTGAGTACTGCCTTCTCTAGGTATCCCAGACTACCCAGTTTCTGAGAATGGAAACTGCAAGAGTTGCTCTTTCTCCCCAGCTGTTTGGGTTTTTTTCTGACAGGGTTCTACTTGGGACCACACACAGAATTGCAAAGAGGTCAGCATGAAGGAGACTGTAGTATTTCCAGGATGGAAGTGCCAGACATTTAATAAAGACATATTAAAAAATATTGAATTCAGTTTTACAGATTAGCAATAAAAATATACCTTTTGTTTTCATAAAAACTCAAGCTCCTCGGTGCTTTATTGGAACCTATCCTTTTGCAATACCTGAGCTTTTCACAACTTTTAACATCTTCTCAGTTTTAAAAGTAAGTCATATATTTCAGCATATGTAATGTAAAATGCATGCCAAATGTTTGCAGAATGAGTCATGGCAAGATTAAAGAGACTACATCCAGAAATGTGATCTTGAAACAATTCTCTTCAAATGATGTCTGTTCCTGAAAGAATAACCTCCATATATACCCTGTTTTTCCTACTGAGAACCTCACATCTACAAAGCTATGGATATTTTCTCTGCTTGTATGGCAAGTCTACACATTAGACTGTTTAATCAAGGAATGAAATAAAGCTAGTTATGAGTGAAGTCTGAAGCATTTTTTTCATTTGAACATGCAGTTGGAAAAAGATGAATATCCAAGCTTTTCTCAGCTTCTGTGATAATATTCAGCTTCAGACCACATGAAATATTCAAGTGCTATTATCTCACTTAACAGATACTTGGGAGTGTAGATACTTGCAAATCCCTTTCCAAACAGGCAACCACAGAAACACAGCTATCATGAGGCCTGGGTCAAGAAAGGTGATGATATTTTTAAGTGAGACTTGGAATTTAAGAACCTAAAACTGAGTTCTTGAAAGCTCCTGCTTAATCTTTGGAGGTGCCCAGACTCTATCAGCACTTCATTTCTCATTCCTGCATTTCCTCAGATGCCTGAATTTTAGGTCTGCAAAGCCTTAAGAGTAAATCACTGTTGACATGACTGACAACAGCTTGGCTTCTGTCTCAATTTAAGTCTCATCAACAGCAGCAAGCTTGGTTCCCCTGCTCATTTCCACTGTGTACTTCAACTTCAAAGGCATTCTCTCAGCAAACTTGCCAGATTAAAAGGGGGGATGCAGGAGAGAGGTTAGGCTTGTAGCTGAGTAGAACAAGAAGCTTTTAACGAGAGCCTAAACCCTCTTTGGCTGTGGGCCTACACAGTTCACCACCAGCACTGCAGGATCGGTGATAATGCAAGAAGCTGAGTCCCATTTTCTTCCCCTTGGGCAAATTCTTTAATCACATAACTATGATTGCAGTTGCCTATAGACTTGTTTTTTTTTTGAGTGAAAGGCTGTAAAGAGCTGGGAAGAAATATTACATCCATTACTCAGTACTGAACTGGAGGAACGAATGAAAGAATCAGCAAAGAATAACAGAATTTACGGATAAAAAAATACAGTAGACGTTTACGTGGCAAGGAAAATTCAGATCAGACATTAAGAAAAACCTCATGGTAGAAGCTATGGGGAAGAACTGAAAGAGGATGTGGAAGTCTCTGTAAGGTACTTCTGCGGTTTTGAGAATGACAGGAGTATTGCAGATCCTGAGCTGAATGCCTAAGTTTAGCTCCTGCACTCCTTTATCTCCTGAGCAATAAAAAATAGGGGTTTCTTCCTGTTGTCTGCTATGTTAAACATTATGGATAAATATGAAGTTTAGGATCTATGTATTAATTTTTTTTTTCTTAATTTTCTCTTAGGACCTACAATCAAAGATCAAAATCAAAATTGGCTACAAAGGTCAGGACCAACACAATAATTAAATTTATATATTGAATAAAAAATTGATTGATTTATGCAAAGGCATTTAAAAACAGACAAACATTCTAAAGAGTTTTAATGAAGCCAGAAACTGTGTTTCTAAACAAATGTGGTACCACATGGCTGCAGGAGACTGCAATACCTTAATAGACACTCAAGCAATGCTTACTTTACCATACTGAGCTGACAAAAAAAGACAATAAAATCCAAACATCAGACCCATTGCTCCATGCACAGTCCTGCACAGTAACATGAGCTACTTGGAGGGGGAATCATTTGATGATGTACCTTTGGCTCACAAGCTATGCAAGCCTTTGGTGTGGGAAGGAGGTTTTGCTGAGTGTTGAGGAAGAGCAAAGAGGCTCAGAAGTACAACAATGCAGAAAAAAGGCCTCCTGAGGAGACACATCTGGAGAACCAGTAGAGACCTCAGCAGACTTCAAGATTTTTTTAATGTCTCTCCATCACAGTGCCAAAAGATGGCCTGGGGGAAACCTAAAGTCAGGTTAAGAACAAAAATGAAATTAAAAAAAAAAAAAAATTACATTTACTCCAGGGAAGTTGTATCTACTTATCCTGTGGCAGGCATGCTCACCTCAGTGCCCACATTTTTTGAGGGCTATACTCTGGTTTTGCTTTGCACCATATACATCTGGGAAAGAGCAGCCTCATTTTGACCTGTCATGAGTGCTGTGGCTGTAAGGGTTCACTAAGTGGACAGAAACCTCTCCCTTGGCTTCTGTTTCCACAGGCATTGCAAGGAAAGAGGCCCTCCCTGGCATTACTGGGATGGAGGCATGGTGCCTAATCCACAGCCACTCCCCTTCATGCCCTCCACCCTTCAAAGCACCAAGGTGGCAAACAGGGGAGAGAACTACCAGTATTCCTCACCGGCACAGGAAAAAGTCACAGCAAAACCCACTCGGTTTCCTTAGAGTGCCTATTGGAACATATCACACCTCTTCACACAGGCACATATACACATGTACATAGTTTCACAGAATCAATCAGAAAAAAGTACTTCAAAGATCACAATTACCTTTAATGATCTCTTCGTGCTCATCTAGAAACTGTAGAAAAATCACATCCCGTGTACCCGTACGTATAAAGCATTTAAATGGCTTAGACCCAGTCTGTGTGTAAAATGTGTGCTGCTGTTGCAGTACTGGTAAATTATCTGATGTTTTGTTTCCCACTGTTAAGATGTTATAATGCTGGAGCTGTTATACTGATAAAATATTCTTCATCTCTTACAGCAAATTTTCTCAAGTGCCTCTGCCCCCTTTTTCCTTGGTAAAATCCCGGTCTGCTCCCTCTCTAGCGAATTTACTTGATAGCAGTTAACATTTCTGGTAATGTAAATCCCAAATAACATGCTTTTGTCACAACCCCAAGATAAGCACTGCCCAAAATTGTTTGGGAAATGCATCTTTAGGACATCCAGTACAAGTGAAAATCAATTACATTACAACATAACTGTGCCTAAGTGATGTGCTGTATACTCCTATTGCTTTGGCAAAGAAAGCAGTGATATGCCCACTCCTGACCAAAAGCTTTGCTGAGAAAAGCCCCAACACAAACGTCACTGCCTCAGCAAAACTGCATTTTTACAGGGATAGCTGATTTATTGGGGGAATTGTGTGAATTTATAAATTCAAGATTTGCCTACAACATTGTATACAAACCAGAGGTGCTTTATCAGTAAACAAACTATGAACACTGCTGCTGAAATATTTCTAGGGAAAGTATGTGTTAGGAGGCTTGCTGTGCTCAGTCATACTGACCTACTTAGAGGAGTACAGCTCTGTAGTTCCTGTGTGCAGGTGCTGAAAGTTGTCACATCTATGCTTACGTACACCAAAGTCACGGAGGCGTGGATCTGCAAAAATACTTCAGAGCTCATCTCCTTTGACTGCCCCCGTCCAAGTATCAGCAACATTTTCAAAATGATCAGCCAGCTGCCCCTGGAGTGGCCAGGTGCCAGTTGTGTGCGGGGGGTGAGTTTGTGCAGCCCCAACTAGAGCAAGACAACACTGTTCCTTGTTGTAAATTGCTAACCCTGACACTGGATCTAATTTGCATCTCTTTCAGCAGCAGTACGGTGTTAGCACACTCCTCCTCTCTCCTCACACTTCAGTCAGTTATTTCTGCCCTTGAATTGCTCCTTAAAATGTGTTGGCACAGCTCTGTGAGTACTGAACTGAACCTGGAAACCAGGACAAATGAAAATTAATCTTTCCAGCAATCTTCCCCTTTCTTTCTTCTTTTCCTTTCCTTTTATCTTCTACTTTTTCCCTTTTTCTTTCTTTTTTTTTTGCCCCTTCTTTCCTCCCCATTGTCTCCTTCCCTTTCTAAATTTATTTCCTTTCCTCCATTTACATAGTTATTTTCCCTTCTTTTGCTAGATCAGTTCATCAATCTAGTTTTCTCTATAAGGAAAACATTTTTAATTTACCAAAGAAGTGGTGTTACTCTGTGATAAGAATGCTTCAACCAGTTTAAGAAACAGTTGTGCAGAACCATTCCTACACCTGACAAACTGAAACCAGCCATATCCTGTGTATATTACAATACTCACCTCCTGTGAATTCAAACTCCAGCTCCAGATTTGAGCAGCACTTATTCATTTGTCTGCAGTGACCTCTGCTGTGGTCCTTGAAAGGTAGATGCTTTTAAAAGCTTCACCCAAGAATACTTTTGAAATTCACTCTTAAGCAGTTGTCATGGTATAGAATAACAACCTAGACATGCCCACACGGTTCCAGGCTCCACCCCCTTATGGTTACTGCCAAAAAATCACCCTGTCCTTGGATGAAACCAGGACAGCATTACAGGAATTACTGAGCAAACTCTTTGAAAACATACACCTAACTTTTGTTACAAAGTTTCCGAGTGGTTGTGTCCTTATAAGATGTCCATGTGGCTGGTGACACTATTTGTTTTTCTGTGTTGTACATGTACACCCCATGTTTTCAAAATTTTAACAATTTTGATATTCATAGCTGAAAAAGAAGTGGTAGAATCTGTCTTCCTTACATTTCATTCTACATCTGTATTGTTATTTCTAGTATATATATACACAAATATTAGACAAGGGTAATTTGCACTTCCAAAGCATTTATTTGATATATTTAGTCAGTCTGTATCTCACTGTAGTGTATCTGAACACGTGGGCTTGTTCCTAAGATTGGAGATACTTTTTGCACTTGTACTTTTTGCACTTGTTCTGTTTCTTCCATTTCACTTCTACAGATCATGGAAATTCACATTGCAGAAGCTTACCAACATGCTGCTCGTCTCAGATTGTACCGGTCAGAGATGAAGAGCCCTTATTCTTTTTGTTTAGAAAAGAAAATTCATTTAATATCAAGTAGAATCACTACTGTCTACTATTTTCCTTTTGAATATATACGGGCTTTCAAGTGTAGACAAAGACATGTATTGACTTCTGTTTCTGCTAAGCTAATCTAAACCTTGCTAGGGTCAAGATTTAAGCATTGATCAATGCAATAACATTAAGCATGCAGCATGCTCTTCTTCAGCAACTAGAGTGAGTTCAGAGTTATGCCTTAGGTTTTAACTTTTATATTTTTCAAATCCTGTACTGCTAGTGTAACTCTGAAGTTTCCTGTAGCTTGTTAAGTGCTGTTCTCTATGCTAAGATAGGCATAACAAATCTCTCTAACTTGCTCTCCAAGGACACCCAGACTGTCCTAGGCCCAAGAACTGTAAACCTTCATCTTGGAAAGAGAGGGGCAAGCTTGGGGAAATTCCATCATTGGCTGGGTTCTGGTTGGTGAATTTATGCTGATGTAAAAGTGTGAAGAACTCGTGACCTGTCATTGTCCATTTTGGGATCCACTGAGGCAGGAACTTCTGGAGCCCAATGTGTGCATCTGAAGGCCTTTCAAATAATTACATCCTTTATTCCTTTATTCCTTTATTCCTATCTAGTCTCTGTTTCTGGGCAGCCATTTAAGGCATCAAGAGAATTGCTTGAAATTTGTGATAGATGCTTTCAAGGAGTTAAATATTTCCTGTTATCCTTTCATTTTGAACATCATTCCAGCAGTTTACTTTGGCTGCACAAATAAGTACACTGAATAATCATTTTTAATTCAAATGAACATTTTTTTAATATTTTCCTTTCATAATGAAGGGAAATGCCACTGAATGGCTTTGTCAAGAGGGGCTGAATTGCAATATCTTGCCTTTCTGGAAGAAATGTATCCTGTTTCTCTGATTTTAGGTCAGGTTGTCACTGAAATAACTCAGCTATTTCTTTCTTTATTCACTTGTAACACAGAATATAGAAAAGACCAAGCACTGACTTCAATTTTGAGGCTTTCTACTTGATATGAAACCATACACTTAGATTTCCATGACTGCACATATCAAGACAAACCTCTCACACATTAGTATTTTGTTCACCTTTGAGCAACTGGTTAAGTCTCAGCTAACAACAGAGCAGAACAACTGATTGCACCTGGATGCTGATTTTATGTAAATGGCCATGGCACAAATGTTGAACTTTCATCTGTGGTGTATGACAAGTCCTTTCCAAACGAAACAAAGAGCACCAGCTGAGTGATTCTTGACACAGTAGAAAGCATTTTGGAGAAAAATTAAGAAAGACTGGAAGTATATTCATAACTTTTATTATTGTTGTGATTAATGAAATTTGCATCTATTCATTTATGCCTTGGTAAATCTTTTACTGATCTTTACCTAAGAAATACATCATTTGTGTAATCTGCATCCTGAAATTGTTTTCTGCTGCTCAGAGGACTAAGAAGTCCAGGCTAATATAGAAATGCTTCTGAGCTGGGATATCTGTGTTTCACAAGAAGAGGAAATTTCTTACAACTGTTACTTACAATTCTTACAACTGTTCTTTACCGCTTCCTGAGACATTATTTAAAATGTATTACAGCTTAATCTGATTTATTTGGGCTGAAGTCCATATTAACAACTATGTTAATGCATTTTGACATTCAGTACTTTTGAGAGACTTTTTACCTAGGCCTCTAGGGACAAGACAAGAGAGAATAATTTTCAACTGAAAGACGGTAGATTTAGGCTGGATGTAAGGAAGAACTTTTTATGATGAAGGTGACAAGGCACCAGAACAGGTTGCCCAGGGTGGCCATGGATGCTTCATCCCTGAGAATGTCCAAGGCCAGGTTGGATGGGACTTTGAGCAACCTGGTCTAGTGGAAGGTGTCCTTGCCCACGGCAGGTGGGTGAAACTTGATAATTTTTACAGTCTCTTCAAACCCAACCCTTTCTATGATTCTACAATTCTATTTCACAAGGTGTAGTTTGATATAGGAAAAAAAGTTTAGCACAACATGTGTAATTGCCTAGGATTAATTTTTTTCATTCATATCAGTAACAGTGATATTTTATATTAAACAGATAACTTACAGACACTTTGTTTTTGCTTAAAAAAACCCAAACAACTTGATAATTTGGTAAAATCCATTAGTCAAACAGATTGGTTTTGGTCTGTCTGCTTAACTGCACTTTTTTCCTCCTTCTTTCTTTTAGTTTGCTCTGACTTCTATTTTTGTGTTTTACTTTGTGTTAGATTTAAGCAGTAGTGAAAATTAGGCAGCAGTGGTTATGTTCCCCAGGTTTTGAATTTATGCTCCATGATGATTTGCGTTAATATAATTCGAAATCATCAGTCTCTTCACAAATAAATTTTGGTTCAGATTAACTCAGAACTTTGAGCAAGGCACATAAAGCAATTTTCAAACCTTTTTGATACTTTAGATTCCTAACTAAAAAGCCAAATAAGTTTAAAATTTTATTTAAATCTTTGCTTTATTTTATGGAAATAAATATTTTTAGAACCTATAAGCTTAGTCTTAAACAAAGACATTTCATGATCCTAGCAATAGGAAAAGAAGTCTCCAAAACATTTCTACTCAGAAGGATATCCTGAAGGCTTATATTTTATCTGCCTCTGGAAAAGAGTAAGCTAAGTTCCATCCAGGTTAAGACATTGTTCTTGTTTGCCCAGATGCAATGTATCTGGTGTCAAAGTTCCATAAATAAGAGCAGGTTTTGGTCAGCACTTTGTCATATCCTTTGTGACTGGAATTTTTTTATTCAGACATGTTTACAGGGACTGAAGAAACAGCATGGAATGCTTGACTTCAACCAAAATGGGCTGTAAAAATTCTAACTTCAATTAGATCTTTATTAGATTTATCAAATCAGTAGTGTAACTCATTTTGATTCAAAAAAAATTGACTAGTATTAGTCAATTAGCAGTCTATTAGTCAACTAGTCTATTAGGCAATTAGTCAACTAGTATTAGTACAGCTGAGTGAAACTCTCTTTGCAAAATTATCTATTTGTCAGGCAAAAAAAAGAAGAAAGGTTTTGAGGGACTAGAAATTGTACTGAATTGGTGGAAAATAGTGATTTTTTCAGTCAATAGAAAAAACTATTAATATTTTCAAAGCAACAGTTTAATTTGGAAATAATTCTTCAGCACTGTAGAATTATCTTGGTTTGGGCAAGATATTTGTTGAGAATGAAAGAAATAGAATCACAACACTCCTGGTGGTCCTACACCACAGAGTGCAGCAGTTAGAATAACCAACGAGGAGGTGGGAGATCAACACTCAGATCCATCTGAAACAGAGGTCAAATCCAGAGCATGGATTTAAAAGCATGTTTGTTATCTCCTCTGTGTGTTTTAAATAGCTAGCAAACGCAGTACTGGATGCAGAGTAGGAGAGCATCAACAAAAAGCAAATGAGCTCAAAATAGCAGCACTCAGGATACTGGCTTGGGAATTTGGTTTTTAAATTTCATAATAAATGTAAAGACAGAACTCCCACATACCAGCTAAGTATTCCAACCAGTCCTTTAGTCACGACTGTTACCAGGGAGGAAAAAATGTGAGGCTACCAGGGCTTGATCTTCCATCACCACCCCCCTTTCATCTCTGCACAGCTCGTGCACAGTTGCCAATCACACACCCTTCAGGGGTATATGGTGCCCCAGCTTCTCACTCGCTCTCCTACTGTTGAAGGTGCAGAAATTGCGAAAGGGAGCTGGAGTACAGATGTGTCAGGCTGTATCCCCACTCTTCTGTTTTTGACGTGAGCATATCTGTATCATGCATCTTGGCATAAGGATGTGGCACCAACGTAATTCAGTGCAGGGCCACCATGCATGCAGAAAGGAAGGAGAGAAGCTTCTCTTCCACATGTCTTCATGTTTGTTTTCATGGAATCACTGAATAGTTTGGGTTGGAACTGATGTTAAAGACTTCCCTCTTCTCACCTCCCTTCCTTTCTAAATTGTCCTGCATTGTACTTTCAACTTTTGTTTTGAGGTTATAATACTGTGGACTCATAAATTATTGATAAACAAAGCTTCATTCTTTACTTGGTGCATTCCTAGAACAAATGTATTTCACTTATATGCACACTCTCATGTGCACATTACACAAACATGGCCCATCAGAGACTGGAAGGGGGTGGGCTATAAAGGGAAGCAGGACAGCTGAAGTATTTTAATTCTATGAAAACATTAAATAGCCTCATACTTGCACTTTAGCTTCATTGCTGTAGCATGGTGTAGAGGAAAGGAGAGGGAATATTCAGAAGGTTCCTATTGTCTGTGCATAGTTTATAAATAGGTGTGCTATAGGAATACATGTAAAAAAGAAATGTTCTAAGCCATTAACTCAGACATACAAGGGTTGTAATGCAGTATCACTAGGACCCTGTCTTTTCCAAAGCCACGTTTGTCAGACTGATGTCTCTGTTCCCTTGCACAACAAGGCTGGGTGTCATAGACACTAAACCTTATCACCTTAAGGATATATGTAACCCTTCCTCAGTATCTAAGCAGAAAGGGACTCCATTTTCAGTAAAAGGAAATTGCATTTTTTCCAGACAAGTCACTGAGTGACTTCATTCATGCGTCTGATTCATCTGACTCAGCCTAGACAGCTACGTCTCTGTTCATTGCTCTGTTCTCTTCTACAGTCAAAAGTGGTAAACTGATATTGTTTGGAAATCAGATCAGACTTCTGCTGTGGTCTCTTCAATCCCAGATCCTTAAGTCAGGTTAGCTTTAAGAATTTTTAACTATATTAAAAATATCTGTATGAACCACTCAGACCAATTGAAGATTACCAGTTGAAAGCTGTTACTGTAAACAAACCATCTGATTAAAACCAAGATCCTTGGAGCAGTGTATTTGTTCAACGTTAGTATATGGCCACTTAAATTGGTACATTTTTGGTGAATAGATTTTCCTTGAAGCTTGCCATCTGTTAGGTTGTAAAGCTATCTGCTCTTCAAGCAAATTAAACACTTGAGAGGCTTTATACTATAAAAAGAACTATTTTTTTTCCATAAAAGTCATGTCTTCCTAATAGTGATAAAAACCAAATAGGGGTATATTTATCACCAAGGGCTAACAGTTGGAACAAAGCCATCCTTTCTTGTAGTATGCTTTTGGTATATTCTAAGTGTTTTATTCTCACTCTTTGTTTATGTTATAATTTCTCTCAAGACAAAGCAACTGAAACATCTCTGTACAGGCCTTTCTCTGTCATATATACACACTGGATCTTTGCTTTCATCTTTGTTGCTCCTCTTGTAGCTTTACTCATATATCTGATGCTTCCTTTCCAAGTACTTACAAATCACCAATACAGTTTTGGATTATGAATTATCTCACCTCTTGATAAGTATCTGTGTTTTGGGTGGAGGCTGTTCTTGTTTCAGTCACCTGATTCCATAAAGCAATAAATGTACACCTTGTATAAACTGAGAGCTGATGGTTATGCTCAATAATTCCAACGGATGTTCAAACCATAAGAAAACAAATTTATGTGTCTCATAATGGGGAACATTTTTAGTAGGACGCATGTGAATACTCTTATCTCTACTTCTTTAACGTGTTTAATATTATAGAAATTAAGGTATTTAAGTTACAGTTCCAGCAAATCTCCTGTGATAACTGTAAGGTTTAATTCTGGCTACACAGAGAATCCAGTAACAGAAAATGAGTCTGGTCTGTTGGTGATGAAGGCTTCCTGAATATTGGGCTGCATTAGTAAATTCATAGCCAGCAGACTGAGAAAAGTGATTACTTCTTTCTACCCAGCGTTCATGATGCCACAACTGGAATATTGTTTCCTCTCTGTACAGCAGAGGGCAATGACCTGGAGACAACCCATCACAGAGGCATCAAAATGATGGAGGGGTGGGAAATGCATGTCATGTCAGGAAAGGACGAGAATGCTGGGTTTGTTCAGTTTGGAGAAAAGGCTAATGAAGGATCCAGTTTTAGTCAGCTACAAAAAAGGGGCTATGGAGACAATGAAGGTGAATTTCCAGTAGAAGTATCCAGTGAAAGACAGGATACAGTGGTCACAAGCTGCAGCAAGGACAACTAAGGCTAGCTGCAAAGAAGACTGTGAGAGTAGCCAAGCCCAAAGAACATTGACTGGGATGGGTGCCCAAAGAAGAAGAACACCCAATCTTGGAAATACCTCAGGCAGGGCTCTGAGCAATCTTACCTTACCTTGAAGTTAGCCCTGCTTTGAGTAGAGGTCTAAATTAAATGACCCTCTTTAGTCACCTCTGTCTGTATCACCCTGTGGTTCAAAGCACCCCAATGCTGGTCAAAAATAAGGAAATCTGCGGGGAGAAAAGAAAACAGGAGGAAACATGGCACTGATATAAGGAAATAAATAAATAAAGTTTTGCAGTTTGACAATATTTAATTTAACTATGTTCCTGTCCTTCATTAAGCATGTGTCATAGTTTAAACCCAGCTGGAAATAAAGCACCCCTCAGCCACTCACTCAACTCCCCCCTCTCCTCCCAACCCCCGCCACAGTGGAATGGGAAGGGGAATCAAAGTAAAACTTGTATGCTGAGACAAGAACAGTTTATTAATTGAAAATAAATTAAAATACAATAATAATGGTAAAATATAATAATAGTGATAATAAAAATTAAAAAACAAGGGATGCCCAATGCAATTGCTCACCACCCAATGCCAAACCTCCTTCCTGAACCCAGATCAGGTAATTTTGCATTTTATATACTGAGCTTGGCATACTGTGGTGTGGAATATCCCTTTGGTCAGTTCGGGTCACCTGTCCCAGCTATGCTCTTTCCCAGTTTCCATTGTGTACCTCCTCACTGCCAGAGCATGAGACAAGAGAAAAAAGTCTTGAATTAGGATAAACATGACTTAGCAAAAAATCAAAACTATAGTATGTTACCAACACCATCATCATTCCAAATCCAAAAGCACAACACTGTAACAGCTACAGTGAAAAAATTAACTCTACTGTAGCTGAAACCAGGACAGCATGTCCCACAAATTGCAATCTATTTGGTTAGCCATATGTTAATCCCTACTGACAGAAATAAAACTATTTCAGTTTTACTGCATAAATAAGCTTTTCACCAAAGAAAGGTATGTCCCTCGCATCAAACCAGCATGAGATTCCAATATGCATCCTCAAAATATGGGATCAACAGATTATGAAGATTTCCAAGAGAATTTATTCTAAGAAGTTCCATTTTCACTGAATAGGAGTGAGGACGGATTTTTTTTCTTCTCTGTCTTCTGGCAAGAAGTTTACACTTAGTCTTTCATTGAACATTCCCTTTCCTTCCATTGATATTTGTTTTGCTTTTATTTTCCATGAAGCACATTATATTTACTGTTAATTGATGTATCAAAAAACATGCAAGGTTAGTGACATATTCAATTACTGTAGCTGAAATGATTATTATTTAATACAATGTATAGAGGCTCAGGAATCCTTTATTTTGCTGTAATTATCTCTAATCCTCTGTTCTTTTATCAGCTTGAATCAGTTTTATCAATTTCACACTAGAAATGAACAAAGCATCAGTACATCTTAGAGATTAATGTAATTATTAAAAATAAGTGATGCTAACATTTTTATTTAGTAAACCACAGTGGACCTTCTTGAAGGTCCACTAATATTTAATACAACATATTTAATACAACATTAAATATGTTATATTAAATACAACACATTTAATACAATAATATCCCAACTAATATTTAATACAACATTTTGTTAAATTTCAAAACCTCTAGATATTTAGAAGTAGTTATAGATCTAGAAAGCCTAGGATTCTGAAAATTTAATGACTATTTTACCTCTGTAAGAGGTAAATATTTGATGTATATATTATTTCAAGCGCAATTTTTTTTCGATTCTTTCTTATTTAGTGTTTCCCCAGATTATGTCAGCTACACACATATTTACTGCCTTTTAGAGCATGGCTTACTATAAATCACTCTTTCTTTCATATATATAAAATTTTCACTCTCCAGAAATCCCAGAGTAGGTGCTCCTGGGTAGTGATGCCTTTCTGAGAGTAATAGGACTGTGGTGGCTGTGAGCCAGTATCAGTCAACTATAACAGAGCAGACACTGAGCACCTCAAGGAGCAGATGAACTGATCTTGCAGGTTTTATCACCAAAGAATCTTGAGATTAGCGGTAAAAGCTGCACATCTTTTGCAAAGTTCATGAGATTTTAAAAACCATTGTGAAAATGAGATACTTTTTAAAAGCGTGGTGAAAATTTTGAAACTCAGTAAACTGCCCTGGGTATAATCCAGAAATCCAACCTGAGAGACTGCTATTTTGTTTGTGAATGTAGAGTGTTTCCTAATAGATAATTGGTTAATTTAAAAACTAAATAAAACATATCGTAAAACTTCAGTTGACTCACCTCTTCAGAGAGTTAAATTTCACATAGTTCCTCTGCTCTCTCTATAGCAGGGAGAATGAAAGAAAGACTCGCTGCTTCAATTTGAGTTACTCAGAGACAAAGATCTGGGAATAGAAAGAAATCAAAGTCAACAGGGAGCCTTCCACAGGATCCTTCTCATGCTATCCTGTCCTACCTGCAGACTGTGCATGACAAAAAATGGATTTGGGCTGGATATTGTTTAAATACTAAAGCAGGCAGAGAGAAATGTTTGGATTTCTGAAGCTACAACTTTCTTGTGCTTTGCAATTTGTAAACACCATAATTTCTGCTAATTACAACTTTTTTTTTCCTACATCATCCACATTTCATTATGTCTCCTACATGCTGGTTTTTGGCAGCTAGATACTTACTAAGATTACAGGATATGAGAAAACAGGGCTGTTTTCCTCCTGGCACTAATGAATGAACCTTTTCTAGGACACAGGTGCTTTCTTTGAAAACTTCAAAACCTTTCTCTGGGGAGACAAAGTACTGTTCATGTTATGGAGTTCGGGTTTAGAAATAAATAATTGCTGAATATGTTCTTCTGAATAGATATTTTTGCTATCTGGACTGTCAAGATAGTGAGGGGGAAATATTAAATAGGACAAAAGCACGGGTAAAGCATGCACCCAGATTCCCAAAGGAATACAGCCTTTCCCTTTTCTGACAAAGAAGTGATGTTAAAACACTGCTCACAGTAAATGTTTGTTGTATCCTCATTGAAGTCATTGTTTGCCATATTCTCATTCTCACTCCTTCAGTCCAAGGCATATTGCTCTACCTCAAAATTAGAACCATACTGTGGTTGCATCTGTCAAACTTTTATATATCCTTGCCACTGTCATTTTGCAGTACATATAGAATAGGTTTGCAAATTATCTGAGACACAAATCAGCTTTTGTTATCTTTCTGTCTTTCACGTAATTAATTAACTGTGATAATCACAGATTTTTTTCCTGAAACAGCTGTTTTTACACTTCTAATTGCAGAAGCAAAAACTGAAATGTTTACTAATACAGCCCTATAACTGGTAATTATGTAAATTTTATGGTTTTGAAATTATGATCCACCTGCAGCATGCCCAGTCACCAGTGGAAGTGGGTTGCTTTTAAACATTAAAAAAAAAAAAAAAAATCTATATACATTATTCATGCTTTGGAGATTTGTCTTCTGGCTTCAAAGGCTGCAAAACACAGCATGGGGGAAAACAATGCATCAGCAGTGAGAAATAAAAAAAACTCTGCAATTTGCTGTCTCTGTAAAGACAGGAATATTCAGGAAGAATATCTTGCATTGATCTTCTCCAATTGCATCAGGACTTCCCCAAGAAGAGTTTTTTGTTGCAGTACCGCAGCTTGGGGCAGGCTGGGGGATGACTGAGTGACTCAGAAAGTTCTGTGTTTTACAGCCTCCTCGTTGATAATCTGTTCTGTCAAAGTTTGTTCAGTAGCCTGTGAATTGTCTCTCTGTACCCCAGTCGCTATGGTTACCCTTCCCCTGAGTCCTGTCCCTCTCCCCGGTGTGAGCCGATCCCATTCCCCCGACTCCCGGGCGGGGACTCCTTGTCCCTCCCCACCCCTCTCCCTGCCCCCTGGGCGGAGAGCTCCTGCCGCTCTCCCCAAAGCACACCTTTCCCTCTGGAAAATTCCCTGCCACTCTCCCCAAAGCACACCTTTCCCTCTGGAAAGTTCCTGCCACTCGGTGTGTCACTGGCTCCTGTTCCCTAATCGCTCCCCTGCTGCTCTCCCCTTGGATACCATGCTGTCAATCCCAGCCCGATCCACCCCTCAGCCCTGTTCCCTGCTCCCGGTATAAGAACCCAGGGACGAGCCTAATCGGGTTCTTTCCTCGTCCTTTCACTGGAAATGAGCCTTTGGAATTCATCCGGGAGACGCCTCCTGCTTCTTTACCTCTGCAGACACGCCGTGCCATCGGGTAGCAGCCTGCCCTCTAAGAGGAAACCACAAAGTGCTCTGAAACTGCAGCAGGCCACTGGGACGCCTGCAGTGGGACACGGTGGGCTTCAGGCAGCCCCTACTGTGTCAGTCTTTATCTACTATTAGTATTGTTGCTGCTGTTGTTAATAGTATTACTATTCTTGTTTTCTTTGCCCTTTCCTTTCACATCCGTTAGTAAAGGAGCTTCCAACGCTATTGTATGAAACATGGCAGAATAGATTCCCTATAGCAAAACTTGGCCATCAGAGATTAAAAGTCCAATAGTATCAGTGGTCTCTGCTAATGCAGAGATCAGACTCAAGGATTTTTTTTTCTATGCTATTCTGATACATTTTACACAGTTTAGTTTTAAATTGTTATCCAGAATGGACTCCAAATATTAGACTTTCCTAACTATAATATGTTCCCTGAGAAGGTCTATTAAATATTTTTTCCTGACTTCTTTCTTCTGAACTTAATATATAATTTCTTTATTTCAAATATTTTAAATAAGAAACACATCTTTTTGCAATGAAAATAAGAACTTCTAGCTATAAAGTAAATCAGTATTGTCAAACAAGACAGTTCTGAAATTTCTTTTCCAGGGAGTGTGTGTGTGTGCATTTTAACTAATTCAAATACATTTAAGTAGCATTTCATCAATAGACAAGCAAAACCTCAGGCAATCTAAACAGATTTCTGTATGGCATTAAAATGTGTTTAAATACATTTTAATGGGGAAAAATTTAAAAGTCAGTCCACTGTGTTTACAATAATAAAGACTGAACTGTAAAAGTAATTAAGATTTCATTGTGCAGCAGCCATACAGAAATGAGAGCAGAATAGTATCAAAATAACAGAGTAGCATATTTTAAAAGCACATAAAAAAAAAAAAAAAAAAACCTTTAACAGATCTAGCAAAATTGCTTGTAAAATTAAAACTTGTGCTTTTTGCCCAGGACTTTGAGAAAAGAGAGAAAATATTAAGAATATAAAAGACTGTGGTGGGTCTTTAAGATTGGCATCTTGAACAGGAATTTCAGAAACCAAGAGAACCATTTCATCATCCTGCCCAGCCAGTGATGTAGAATGCTCATTGACTTATTTGGGAAATACTTAACTAAGTAAGAGCAAAATTCCAGACTTTGTTCTACAGAACGACTCTAACCCTGCTCTGGTGCACACCTACACTTAAAAGGAAGGAAGAGAAGGGAAAGGAAGGCAAGGCAAGGCAAGGCAAGGCAAGGAATGATAGAGCTCTAGGCTTTCTGCCTTGAAGCAGCTCTGTCAGCCTGGAGTATAACAGGGAACTGTATGTTGACTGTAAGCACAGCTCTGGGTGATAGACCAGAGGTTTCACTGGTTCTCATGAAAATTTAGTAACTGCTAAAGGACATCAGGACATTGAGGGAAATCATTGGAAGTCAAAGCCATGTACAAGATCTTGGATACGTGAAGTCCCAGTCATCCTCCACCCTAGTCCTAAGCCTCTGTATCCACCTGAAAAAGTTTCAAGGAACATGTAATTGTTGTCCATATCTTAGATCAGAAATTCTTTCAGTTGGTCTTCTACTTATTCCTTCGTTGATAATGAATCATAATTAGGAAAATTAACACCCACAGAGCAGTTTTACTGAGCAGAATCTAAGCCATATTTCTCACTAGAATAGGAAAGTACTTTATCCGTCCTGACAGATTTTTTGTCTTTTTAAATTGATATAAACCACCTCTCTGTTCCTCTAATAGTTTTGTCTTCTTTCAGCATGTTGCCTCACCTTTTAATGGCAAGAATTCTTGAGTAATTTTAGTAGATAGATCTACCAGGAAATCCGCTTTTGTTTTAATGTAATAATTTATTCAATTAGGCTTTTTGTGAATGTTATGTATCTTATTGGAAGCTAACTTGCAAACCATCTTTTTAAACAAACCCCAACTCATGATGTATCAGTAATCCACTCAGGAAATTTTCAGCTGATTTTTCTGGTACTGATGTCCTATATCATACGACGTTGCTACTCAATTTTTTGTTGATTTTTAATTTGCATAAAGAAAACTCATTACTTTTTTAAAAATAAAAAGTAATTTAGACCAATTTCAATTTTTATGAAATGTATTTTCTTCATGAAATGAATCACTACTATATTCATGAAATTATTTTTTTATAGACAACCTTAGTATCCAATTTAGCTAAGAAAGTTACAAACAATGTGAGATCACAGTGTGATTAGGAGATTAAAAATAAAAAAGAAAAAGAAAAGCCCATTTATTTCCTACTGCCATTATTTAATCACTTAAAGTGAGTTTGTTGATGTAAGTTCCTAACGACATCCCTACTTTGGAAATAATCAAAATTTCTCAGTTATCAGAAGAAAACTTAATTTGTGAGACTTACATAGGCAACCCTCTTGTAAAGTCATTTACAAGATTCTCATCTTTGTAAAGTCAGGGGTCCTCCTTACTCCATTGTAATTCTCAGAGGTGAATGCTCTTGCTTGCAGTTCCTTGCAGACCTGTTGGCATCACCTGTCCCTACTCTTATTGTGCAGTCACAATATTGCTGATGATAGTCCTTACACTTCTGCAGACCGTCAGAGAACTGAGGATGGGAAAATCAAAGTTTTGTAGAACAATAAAGTCAGGCTGTATCAAATAAATGACCTGTTTGCACAGCAGAAGGCCAGTTTATTCTAGTGGTTTTCAGAAACTAAAGTGAGTTTTAGTGACAGACTGCGCTTGTAGTATAAGGAGGTACAAAGAAAGTAACAGAAACTCAAAGATTACCTTGCTCTAAAGATGTTTCAAGGATAAAGAACAAACAAGTGTAATACTATTCTACTACAAATAAACAGAAGGTAAGGAATTGCACAAACTGAAGACAGGTGTATCTCATGGCTGTTTTGCATTAGAGTGGTGGTGTTCTTTTCCCAATAACCCAATAACCAGTAAAATGTGATGGAAAAGATTCAGTCTATTTTACTTCATCTCCTTTCATAACCCCCATTTCAGTTACATAGGGAAGCAGAAAAAATCAAACTCTTCTTTTTAACTTGGGAGTTACTAAATTAGGTAAAGTAAAAAGGTTCTAATCTAACCAAGTCTAAATCATATTACATCTTTAAATTGTTTTTAATGGTGTAAAACCTTTACAAACCTTCTGCTTGTGTCCAGCTGTCTTGCTAATTCTCAACCTCAATTACTGCATTATTGAGAAAGTACTTTAGCAGCAGGATACAGTGCTCTATACTAAATACAGGACCTCAGCTGAGGTTACACTATGTATGTAGGATATAACATGCCTATTTTGGTGGCACTAGAGAATTTCTGTGAATTTATTCTCTGCAAGATTATTTGCTCAAAGAAAGAAAGCAATAATGATTATGTAGTTGTACAAGGTGGGTTATGTGCCACTCCTGTCCTCCAAGTGCAGCTGGAACATAAAAGGGCAGGAGCAGAGCTAGCAGAAATTTGTTCATGCTATTACAGGTTTGGATGGTTCATAAAGTTGAGCATACTTTAAATCCAGCCCAATTTCCTGTCAGTCTATTTCAAGAATGGTCTACAAATCTCTGCTTGTTTTAAATACCAGTGAGGTAAGCCATTTCTTAGAATATAAACAGGCAAAATATATCTAGAAAAGAAAAAGCAGAAATGTCAAATATAAGCCACATATTTGAAACTGTTTCTTGATCTTGAGGACGTTTTAGAATGTTTTTTTTCTGATGAAAGCAGTAGCAAATCTTGTTGTGGAACTATTAAAATGTAAAAGGACAACACATGGGAAAAAATGTCTAAGATTCCTGCACTGTTAACAGAAAAAACAGATGGGTCTAAGTGGGGAGGTTTTGCCACTGATGTATTTTTCTCATCTTCAGGATCCACAATCTTGTCTGAAGAAAAGCAACACGATTTTTACCAATGAGAAAATTATAGAAGGGGAAGTTACAGTGTAAAGGGCCTTGCCAGGCATAGAGTATGATTTGTGGCAGCAAGTCATTCATCTAATCAGTAAAGGAATTCAGAGTCTCCTTGTAAAAATGTGAGACTTTGGATAAATTTCAATGCAAAATGCAAATTTTGCAATTCAAATAAAATTGCAGGAGTAAAACATGATAGGTAGAAATGGTACCTAGAAATCATACTCATCACTCTCTCATTATTCTCAAACCATTTTAATTTAATCCTCTTCTTCTACCTCTGTGTGCAGTATTCTGTCAAGCAGATTAGAGTGAGACTTCTGGAATTTTTAAAAGATGTTTTAAGAAGGTACACAAAAGTGATGCTGTTGGTCCTCATTCCCACACCTTAAGGATGACATATTTGGATTGCTTCCTTATGCCTGCTACACCAATAAAATATAATAAATCTGGATATAAAAATAGAGAAACTGATTTGTGGTGTCAGAAGCTTAGGAATATAATATAGTTTATATTATTTTTCAAGAGATGTTTAAAAAAGAAAACAAATATTGCGTCTTAAATTTGAAAATATCCCTTCTCTGAAGAAGGTGGATATTTACATATTCATAAGAATCTCTTATCTACAGCTCTGTGTTCTTTTTCAGCCTTGTCATTGGTCAGAAAAGGTCAAAAGTTGTGATCAAAAATTCAGGTACACATTGTCTACATCTGGAACTTGAAAGTTTTCAAGGTTAAATGGGCCTTAAAGCAAGTTAGATGGGCCTTGGTCTAGTGGAAAGTGTCCTTGCTTATGGCAGCAGAATTGGAAGAAAATGATCCCTAAGGTCGCTTCCAACACACAATTCTATTATTCTAATAATTTAATATGTCTTATGTGAGTTACAGTTAAATTATATAAATTCATATATAATTTTTAAAAATATCATATTGTGTATGTGTGTAATGTTATTGTATATGTATGCAATATTATTAAATATCAAATTACAAAAATTATGTGTTCTAACTCCTTTCTTATGGAAAATACTCAAATATGATAATTGCAGTATGTCTCCCTGGCATCCATAGACTGAATAATCTTAAATGTCTCTGCCAACCTAAAAGAGTCTATGATTCTAAGGCAAGTAAAGTGATATAAACAATTGTGTACCAGAGCTTTGGGAAAAGCAGCTCCTCTGCCCATCAACATGGCAGTGAAAGAGCTGCGATAGTAATTTTCAGGAATCTTTGGGGTTCAGACATTATGTGGCACATCACTGCAAGCCAAGAGGGCATTCTTGGCTGGTGCTGTTGCACAGGCTGGTACTGTATTGCTCTGTTTCACAAACAAGATACAACTGATGGAATGGAGAGAAAAGCACTGTAAAGCACAGTGAAGTTTAGGGACTGGCTCTTTCCAATAAATGGAGCCACATTATGCAGCCACATGGAAAACATGCTGAACTCAACCACCATGAAATCAAAATTATATATCTGCTAAGATGAAATATGTTAAAGAGAAAGCAAAGTATCTGAAGATACAGGTGTCCCAAAAAGAAATAAACAAATCTGTTTCAATTAGCATTTAGATTAGGTTTCAAACTTTCTTTCGCCCTCTGTAGCTAACCTCTTCAGCTAAAACGTAGCTCCTACCTGGGAATCTTGGTTGTCACAAGATTTTTACATCCTCATATAAATAAAGTAGTAATTCTTTAATTTTCTAAACCTTAGCCCTCTCTTTGGCATTTGTTCAAATTAAGGACTTCTTTCCTGTTCCCCACTGAGGTGTTTCTTAGGGTATGATTTCACATTATGTTGAATCAGAGCTGACTGATGTCTGTAATAAAAAATATGGAGTTTCATCTTTTCTTACCCAGGGCAGTGGGTTCCTGCCCCTCCCTCACATTGGACTCAGTATTTGTGCAGCCAGAAGAGGAGCTGGCTCAGCTGACTGCTCTCAACACATATAACTGCACCTTTATTCAAACTGAAAGGACCTATTTCCTACTCAGCCTGCAACTTGAAAAATGCCTATATAGCTGGTCATAGCTCATCTAAGATTCTAGATATCTAAATTAATTAAAATACATACTTACTGATCCCTAATAAAAGGCAATACTTCTCTTTCACTTATTCTTCAATCCTGTGTTCCCAGTGTTGCTGCCAAGGCATGCCAGAGCCAGTGCAATGCATGCACGAGGCCATTCTGTAAGACAATTGAAATGACAGGCTAACCAAACTTAATCTGAATTAAACTGAAATAATTTTTCTTTTGCATTATTAAGGTTATTTACATCAGAAAAAGTCTTAAGAATAAAGGTTCCATTGGAATGAAGCAGAGAAAGGACTCATAGAGGCAGATGCTGCTTTTATATGTAAGATGTTGGGCATTGACTTCTTAACACTAGTTACTGCTTTCTGATGTTTGAATCACAAGATGAGCTTAAAAATGGCATAAAAGAAACATTTAAGCAAAACACTTCATGGTTTTTGAAACATTTGTCATGTTGACCAAAATGGCTCTTGAAACTCAGCCTCAGTTCACATATGGCTTCATCCACTCCTGGAGCGGTGCTGCGGAGAGAGGGAGGAGGATTTTCTATTTAAAAAATTAAAATTAGCTCTTCTCTTCTCCCAGAGCTCCCAGCTATGTATTTTACAGAACTTGTGCAAAAAATTTCTCTCAAAGTGTATCTTCATGTTTGTGTCAGGTTAAATGCAGGACTCCAAGAATAACAGCAGACACTCTCTGCCTCTGGAAACCTTAGTGTTTTGATAGCTCAAGAGGATAGAGTTAATATTATCCTTGACTGGGGCAATTTTATCCTGGATTGTTCTGATTTTATTTTGCATACCTTGTAATGTCAGCTAGTTTAACTGTACTAAAAAGATTTACTGCATAAATGTCAAATGAGCAAACAAAGACCATATGAGTTCAATAGATTGCACTTTTCTAGTAGTGGATCTGGGAATCTAGGAGTTGGCTAGTGTACAATATAAAGTACAGAACATATGACAAAGGGATAAACAAGTCAACTGAAGTGCACAGATAATGCAAAACCACTGCTTTGTTCCTCTTTTTAAAAATTCTTTTTCATTTGACTCATATAAATTTAATGAATATCCAACAGTATAAAGCTTTGCAAATGGTTGAAATGTTTTTGCTCACTAAAGCAAGTTTTATTCTAAATGCAGAGACAAATGCCTTGCTTGGTAGAAGGCTTTAACACTTTGGCAGTTCTTTAGCTTTTCAGAGTCCTGCAAAAACATTAACACAGGGTTGTTGACTCCTGTGAAACAGGCAAATATTATTATCCTCCTTTTACACATGGGCAACTTGTGAGACAGAGCTGCGGCTTGCTCAGGCCCAAGACCACACAGAAAGCAAGTGGAAGCGCCGGCACTGGGATTCAAGCATTTCTGGATCCCAGCCTAGTGCACAATCCACCAGACAGCCTGTCTGCAGCCCTTCGCTATTGCTGCATGAAGCTACTCAGTTTTTGCCTTATGAATATATGACTGTGAAAAATTATGCTTTTTGCAAGTGTTTATGGGATTGCTTCAGGGCAAAGTTTCCCTATTGCTGCTGGAAAATACAGATTACTTTAGCAAAAATGTGGGGGAAGGGAAGGAAACATTCTAGAATAAAATTATAAACCAACTGCTTTTCAACCAGACATTGGGAAAATAGCATTAAAAAGTCCCAGTCAAAACTGTTTCTTTTTTCTGATTCAAAAGAAACTGTGAGGAGGTTATTTTATTGTTGTCACCTGTAAGGACAGATTTTCATGTTTCACTACAAAATAATGAAATCACATGGGCATGACTCACACAAAAGTTCAGTTAAGGAAGCAAAGATAACAAACAATTGTTTAGAATTGATGAAAAGCTTTTTGGCTGCCTCTGCAAAATGCAGCTGCAGCCTGAGGAGCAGGGACAAATCAGATATTCAAGTGAGAGGGATGGACCTGCACAGCTGCCTTTAAATCAACACTGCCTTGTGACTAGAAGGCACCTATACCCATCCTGCAGCAATAAAAAACATTTGTGCCTCCTTATCTTGCTCAGTAAATTCATGTTCAGCAAAAAATGCTACTGGCACGCAAACATTGCAGAAAGAAGAAATGCAATGATAGGGAGTTTGGATAATGAAATTTTTGTAAGTGGCATTTGGCTACCAGAGAATGAAGGAGGACTTCAATTAAGAAGCTGCTGGAACTTCGATTATAGGAGCCCATTCTTGCTATCCAGACCACTCTAACAGCTATGTTAGGTCATGACTTTTGCAGAAACTCAGGAGGTAATGCTGCTTTATGAATATTTCGTAGTGATTCACTGGCATTTTTCAGTTTTACAATGCTGGCTCCCTGTAATTCAGTTCTGGTTAATCCCAAGAAAATAATGGAAGATATGGTTGCAAATCCTACAGCCAATAAAAGGCCAACTCCACAGGTTTGAGAAACCTGCCTTTGAAGTAAGAAACACTGCTTGCTATAGTCCTGGTCTTAGGAACTGCTGCTATCTGCAGTCCTGGTCTCACAGGCATGTACTGGTAGGGCCAACCTCAGAAAGCAGGTGTACATGGGAAGGCTGTGTGAGAAGTGAGGAGTGAATAGAGTATCAAGGGTGAAGAAAAGCATGTTTCTGCATTGAGCTAGGGAGAAAAGTAGGACTCTCCATGCAGCCTGTAACTCTTTCCTTGGAACATTTCGCTGGACAGATGTAGAGGGATAGCATTCCTTCCAACTCTCCTTCAAAAAGGTTTATTAAACAGTGCTTCATTATGTTGGCATCCCACTTCCAGATGATACAGATAATGCTGTTTTGCCTGCAGTGTGATATTAAACACCTAGATCTGAATTTCTGCCTCAGTAATATGCTGTAAACTCTGCTGAACTTGCTCTTCTCTTTTCATCTGATTCTCCCTTTTTTCTCATTTCTGCTGCATCTTATTTTCTAATAGACTACATTGGCTCTTACTCCACACTACATCTACACAAGAAAATTGCATACAGGTGGGGCACTGGCCTGTGACTATCCATAATGTATAAGTGTTAACATGCTTCTTTGTATATTCTCAACCTTTGGGCATTATCCCAGGCATGGTTTGGGTGATCACACAGATCAGGACACCCTCCAAAAGTCAGTACGAACTAGGACAGGAGAGGGGACATGTTTAACTGTAGGCATGCCAGACATGGAACTCACATTAGGGGACGGACAACTGGCCCATTTTATTTTTTTATTAGAAATAATTTGTGTGACTGCCATTTCTTGCCACACTCTTTGTCCTTTCACCAGTCTCAAAAGAAGAAAAGCAGACCACAGCAACAACTTTGTTTCAGTAGGGTTTTTATATGTTTGTGTCTGGCACTATTTGGGATTTTTATTGTTTTGTTTTAGTATAAAGCATTTAGTGTTGCTCTGCTTTTATAAGTTAGGGGACTCAAAGATTTAGGTTTTGCACACTAGAAGGTAATGCAGCCTGTGATGATCCTAAGTCCCTGCAGGAGTTCATTTCTGAGCTTTGGGCCAATACTGGGAAAACTACTGTTCCTGCACACTTTAGCATTGTGCTTTGGCAGAGAGATCTCCTATCCTTCAGTAATGAAGGCTTTGTACCCTAATCATTGTATATTCCTTATTTTACTTGAGAAATAAAGATATCGTTGAAGGTGATATAACCTTCTCAGCAGGTTAAAGAATTCTTTGAATAATTTGTGCCTTCAAGGACATGAAAACCTTGATCAGGGGTGAAATGCTGTACTACTTAGGAATAACTAGTCTTTTCATTTAAAATCTAAAAATATACTTTGAGTAATATTAGTCAAATCTTGCATTAACTCTATTGATACTGAGTCAGAGAAAGATCAGGAAGCTTTCTAAAATAATACAAATTGATTTAAAATATGACGTGTGAGAATGAGGATTCCTTTAGAGGAAAGGAGAGGAAGGATGACTGGATCTGGAGTAAGCCTGGAGACAGCCCAGTTTCATCTGTAACAATGGAGTGATGTGCTGAGCAGCCGTGTTGAGGTCACAGAGATGAGGTGTTCTGAGAGCAGTAGCCAAAGTCCACAGACTTGAATGCTGTCCAATTATCAAGAAAAAGAAAAAAAATATAAGCATTATAGACATCAGGCTCCTCCCTTTTAGTGAAGTAGGTAATTTAGATAATTTTATAAAAATTCACAACTCTGAGCCAGCATATCCTTGTTCTCTGATGGGCTCTGAATACGTGATTTTCATGTAATCCCCATCGATATGAATAATGATGAGAGGCAAAGAAAGGAAAATTAAATCACCCATTGTTCCTTCTCCAGCATGACCACGCTTCAAACAATTGGGAGCTCAGACTGTATTTATGAATCTTATTTGAAAACACTGCTGCAAAACGATAGATTTCACCAAATGCCACATTCAAACAAAGGTTTTTCTGACAATTTGTCTAGTAAAGGAGCAATGGCATTTGCAGGCATAAAAAACACTCAGAAGAATTTAAGAAAGTGATTTTTTTAAACCCATAGATACACTGCTGACTTTTCAGAAAGGTTAGAACTTTATGAAATTCAGAATCAAAAACTGATGTGACCTACATAAATGAATCACTCTCATTTCTTAATTAAACCAAGCTGTAACTGCACACTTGGTTAACAGCCACCAAAAAAATTATGCAATAAATCTTAATGACTGTCCTCCAAGAATGTGGAGAGGAAGGCAGTTACAAAGAGGACAGTGGTGAGAAGAACGGGATGGGAATGCTCCGTGTTATTCTCTTTACCGTTCCCTTGCACAGGGTCTGAGGCTTCTAGCACACAAGCCAAACAACTGAAATGATCACATCTGTAGCACTAGGTTGAGGGAAAATGTTTTAACAGCTGCTTTTTTAGGTCAGGTTTTTTGTTGGTTTTTTTTTTCCCTTTACCTAGTTTGCTTCAGGATCTGATTTCTTTCTGAAGGGGCGGGCTCAGTGCCTGCCAGGAGCCCAGCAGGGAATGTTTACTCTGAGACACACAGAGATGTTTCCCTTTCTTCTCAAGTGATATTTTGGGGTTTTTTTAAGGAGGCTGTGTGGGGAATTCTCTCAAGAAATGTTCACTTAAAACAAACACACCTTACAAATATGTGTTAATCTGAAAGTTCTTTTTCTATCTTATGAAAAATTTATATGAAAAATAAATCAAGAAAAACATGACATGCTACTGTTGCATAGCTGTCTTCTCTGTCTACTGGACCAGTCTTTGCAAAACATTTGTCATTTACTGTGTCTCAGGCAAGGACTTGAACTGCCCTGTGGATTTCCTGTGACTTTAGCCTTTGCTTGCTCTCCACCAGAAGTTTTATCACTGCCAGCCTCTAGTGGAGTTAGACAAAGCTGCTCTGAGTTGTGATTTGCACCAGTACAGTTTATTCCAGTTCCACAAAATTGCTAATATTAAATCAAATTTCTTCAATATACTCCAGATGCAGCTGCACTTACAGTGAATTTACTGGATGGACAAACTCTCCCAGGCCAAACACTAAAATACCAAGTGTGGTTCATCAGAGATAATAAACACTACCAAGAATCCTGACAATGTTTCTCTTTTCTTCTCCTCATTTCATAAACAGAGCTTTCCTCTTATATTTGAGAGATTTCAAGCCAGTGGATATACACACAGCATACAGGGAGCAAATATGCTCAAGCCATTGATGATAAATGAACAGTGTGGCAAGAACAATATACTTCACTCCTTCCCCCAGTTTCCACATATGCCCACTGTTCACAGTCACATGGGAGAACAAAAATACTTCTTGAAGACAAAAATAAGATTGTCAGCTTAATGCAGTTACCCAAGATGGCATGCTAGGAGTAAAACAAACAAAAACCAAAAATAACCAACAACAAGGAGACCCGACTGACAGTAAGATTTATTAGCTGGGTGATGACTCCAATGTAATTTTGTCTTGTCACTTGGAGACAGCAGAGTAACATGTTCATGTGTGGTCCCAGCATTCAGTGTATAGTCAGATATTGAGCTCTGGGAAGAACTTTTGGAACAGTCCTGCTAATTTTGTGAAGCAGTCTGTGTTACATCCCACAAGGAATATTATGAACGCCTGGCATTTACTGCTGGCAGTGTCTGCCAGTCCTCACTGCAGTCATCAAGTACAGAACAGTTCTGTTTGTAATGCCCTACTTGTCAGGATTGAAGTCGGATCTTTTCCTGATTTATTGAATGATAGGTCTCTGATGACAATTTTTTTTCCCTGTCTGTCTCCATTTTGGTGTATGGAGAGAAATCTCTGCTCTTTTTTCTTTGGTTACACTTCAAGTCTAAATTATCTTCAGAAAAAGTGTTTTGGTTTAGTCATCTGTTTACAGAGACTCATTTGCTTAACTTCACTGGATGGAATTTTAGAAATGGCAATCCAAGTAAACTCGTTACTTACTTCTTGGAGGTTACTACCAAAAGAGGGAACAAAAGGGACACCAGTCATTTGACACCTGCACCAGGATCACGGAGAGGTGTCCATTTGTCTGGTGAATGGAGGCAGTTCAGCACAGGAGACTCTAATCACCTTCAATGTTAAGTCTAGCCTTAGTCTAGGCGCTCTGTAAGACCCAATTTGTTACTTGTAGCTAGGTCAGCATAGTCAAACTTAAATCCATGCTGCTGACATGAAGGGAAGTCTTGTCCCTGCAGTTCACACTGCTGACCCATGAATTGTGACTGGGAAACTGTGTGGCACTCTAATCTTAAAACTGATTTTAACAGTTTCTGGTGTGCACTTACAGGAGGAGGTGATGCTGCTTCTTTGGGTGGCAACATTGCCCCAGTTTAGAACCATAGAATCACATGAGTTGTGAAGTTCTTAAGGAGATCCTACAGTATCAACATCTGAGCAGTGCCACTTGTAACCAGCTGACACTTTGAGTTTGAACTTTTAGCAGCCACCCTTTGACACATGCATACATGGCAATGCAAGTGAAAGAGAATTGATGGTCATCACATAGTTTCTAATCTCATCCTTTATATGCTTTAGGTAGTAAGTTAGAAAATTCTGTTTGTCCTGTGGCAAAATTAGAGTAAATCAGCAGCAAATAAAAAAATTAAATTTTTTAAAACATTCAATATTTTTGCCAGACAACAGAGTCCTCAATGGGAGTCATTCTCTGCTAGTCTGAGATAAACTGATTTTACTGATTTGTACATTCATAGAATCATAGCATAGTTCGAGTTTGAGGGGACCTTTTAAAGAACATCTAGACTAAAAGCCCTGCAAAGAGCAAGGACATCTTCAAGCCTGGCTTTGTTCCATGACCTTATTCTCCACAGCAATATGTCTACCTAAAATTTTGGCTCCAGGAATAAGAGTGAAATACACTCACAGATTTTAAAAAACCATAAACCCATCGGTTTGTCTTACCATAAATCAAGATATCATTTCACACAGATATTATATATGAGGCACACACTGTCATCTAGACATGAGCATTCCATGTAAATGGTGGATTAACTGAAATCTCTTTCCATACAGCATGGACAAAACAGAAAGAAAGCAAAGCAATAACTAAACATCTGTATTTATTTTCCAAATGAGGGTTCCTTCAAGACAGAGGAAGAACTTCTATATCCTTAAAGATGTATCATTTTGTACCTATGTTGAAAAATCTTTTGGTAAAGATGAGACAAAAATACGAATGACTCTCACTTAAAGAGTAAGAATGCATTTGGATTCATCAGACTTCAAGGTTAGAAATTTGCTGTGGAGTTTATTGTAGTTCAGATGAAGAGCTCACTTTCAAAACCGGAGTGAAGGTAATTACATTTTACTTACCAGTCTGACTCAGCAATAAATGTGTCAGTAATAAAAGTGGAAGTCAATCAAAGCGCAGCAAGCAGGAACAGCTGATCTTATGGTCTGTGAGGCATACACCTCTGTTGCGATCCGGTTTAAACCCAGAGGAGCAAAGAAAACCAAGTGTCTGTGCGTAAACCAGAAAGCACTTAGAAGGCTCAAAATAGTCCCAAAAACGAGATTAAAACCAAATGAGATTAAATTTTGATGCCAAAAAATTTATGTATTTTATTTAATAGTAAAAGAGGCAAAAGAGAAGGAAAGATAAAAGAAAGAAAGACAGAGATAGGAGTGTGCAATGGGGGGTAGTGGGACAGGGAGAGAGTGGCAAGGGTTAGGTGGGAGCACATCACCCACTCAGGGGTCCCAGTGACGTCTCGTTGCTCGCTTCCATCTGCCCTGCTGGTGCTGAGGGTCCCCCGTGGCTGCTGCCACACAGCCCGAAACGGCCTGACATGGCCTGACAAACCACCACACACCCTGACACAGCCTGACACACCACCACACACCCTGACTCAGCCTGACACACCACCACACAGCCCGACACA
>VZRF01009063.1:311238-384890 GCA_013396875.1 Vireo altiloquus
GACACAGCCTGACACAGCCTGACACAGCCTGACACAGCCTGACATGGCCCGACACACCACCACACAGCCCGACACAGCCCAACACACCACCACACACCCTGACACAGCCTGACGCACCACCACACAGCCCGACACAGCCTGACACAGCGCGACATGGCCCGACACAACACCACACACCCTGACACAGCCCGACACACCACCACACACCCTGACACATTGCCAAACAGCCCAACACACCGCCACATGGCCCGACACAACCCAACACACTGCCACACATCCCAACACACGGCCACACACCCCAACACACCACCACACAGCCCAACACAGCCTGACACACTGCCACACAGACCGACACACCGCCACACACCCTGACACATTGCCAAACAGCCCAACACACCGCCACATGCCGCAGAGTGCAGAATGGCATGGATTAATGCCGGCTTGGGGCAGCTGGGAACGCCTGCGTGTCTCCCTTGCAGGGCCAGTGTGTCCCTGTCCCTCGCAGCACCGAGGGTCTGTGGCACCATCTCTGGAGCTCTGTGCAGGGCTGGGGACCCCTCTGAGGGCCTTTGCTGGGCCGTGTCACCCCCTGTGCTGCAGATCAGCTTGTCCCCCGGGTGAAGGCCCCTCAGCCTGGCCCCTCTGCACAGGGGAGGGTGGGCAGTCACTGCACCTCTGACCACACACCCAAAGCCTCTCTCCCCCACCCTTTGGTGCCAGGGTCTGTGCCAGCCTGGCAGCTGAGAGCCCTGGGGCAGTGGCCTCCACCTTGGAGGTGTTAAGCTTACGGTTTGTGAATGTCCCCAGCTCTGAGTCTTTATTTTATCTTATCTTCATCCACAAGCGGATCCAGGGCCTCTCAGAGCCCCATTCAGGGTGTGGTAGTCTTCTCTGTAGCTTTCGTAACACAGTCTTAAAAGTCCTTCGTGAAAATATTTAAGTCATAAATTATAATATTTAAGTCATAAACTATAATATTTCAGTCTCTGACAACTGCTCACAGGAGAGAAGCCTGTGAATGCTTCTTAGTTCTCAGTCCAGTCTAACACACGTGATTTGTGTCAGGGGAAGAGCTTTATGTGCACTATCTTTTCCTTCTTCTTTCCCGAAAAAAAATTAAAAGTGTGAGAAGAGAATCATGGCAAACCACAGCCCAATCTGAAGACTTCTTGTGAAGTGGAATCTAATATAAATTAGCATGTACATTCATTGCAGTGGTAGTGATTGGCCAATATTTCTGCATCTCTGTATTGCTTTTCTTCAAAAATTCCAGAAATTACTTTTTTTATTATTCTTTAGAAAAAAAGGGTAAAAATTGCAGAAAATATAGAAATTTTTTTTGCCAGGTGTATTATTAACCATTCTTTTCTTTCTCAGTGATGCAGTGTGACTTCTTAAATTGAGACTTGAAAGTCGGTAGAGATCATCCTCTGCAATATTGCATACAAGGCAAACTACTTGGCAGAGTCTCTTGTCCAAATTTCTGTCTGCACTTTTGAACACATTCTCAAAGTATATTTTTATTCTCCAAGAAAATTAGTAAGCACTTTCTTTATTAAGCAGGAGTTAGATCATATTCCTGTTCAAATGGAGTAGCTTCCACTGGATTGAAAGGTGCAGAACTGGTATTACCAGAGGAGGAAAACCTTGAATCACGTTAGGAAGACACATTAAAGGTGTGCACTATCATTCCTTCTTAGATAAAGGTGACTCTTATAGCAAAGTTCTTTGGAAACATTCTCAATTTCTTAATTTTATTTCATTGCTATGTCATTCTTCTGATGAAGATAACCTGACATTTCAGTGAAGGAACATTAGCAATCAACAATTATGGTTTTTTAGTAGCTTAATAATATTGGTTCTGAATCTACCTTTCAAAAAGATACCTGCTTAACAGAAAAGGACAGAAAGAAGAAAATGCCCTTCCTTTTCTCTGGTGCTAAAGTGCACTTTACATACTCCCATGGCCTAAACATAACAGTACTATCTGAGCATCTACCAACGTTTGAAGTGACATAACACTCACACTCTCTCACTTCCTTCTTTCCAGCCTGGACAAGATTTATAATCTTTTCTGTCTGGAAGATGAGGGACTAAGGATGGATGAAGATGCACAAGGGAACCTCTGCGTGTAGTGTACTGGAGAAAATTAAAACAAAAGGATTGCAGAGGGTGTCACCCTTAATTTCAAAACCAAAAGATTGGATCCTAAGTGACACGCAAATGTCACATAGGGAATATTAGCTGCAGGAAGCAACAAAGTCTGAGTTGCTGTAAATAAGCTTTTGAAAATATTGATACCAGACCATGATGCCACAGTATGAACCCGAAGTGCAACATGCAAGTCAAAATAATCAGTACTTTGAGGGAGAGAATATATTGCATTTAGAACTTTCATTTACATATGAGGTTATAGGATTAAATTGAACTTTTGAAAGGTAAACAAACAAAAATAAAATGAGAAAGTCTATTGCTTGGACTTTTGATTGATATCTAATCTTTCAACTTTTCTCAGTTTCTTGTTCTAATCTGTGACAAAACAAACAAGCAGAAGTTCTGTCTGCACAGCTCCAGGGAAAAATTTGGTCTATGAAGGAAAGAGGAGGCAGGCGGAGCTAAGTTCTCCCTACAGACCGCCCTTTCACGTCAGAGTCAGATAACAGGGGAGAGGCTGAAGCAGAGTGCAGCAGGCAGCCAGGAACGTGACAGCCAAAACTGCCAAGCATTTCACTGGAACAGGCAGGAAAATCTGTAATAGGATATAGAGGTTAATTTACTTGGAAGGAGCTTATTTGTAGTACAGTCCTCCCTGTTGTCATTTTGAGAGGCTATCCTACACCTTGATAATTCACAGGCTCTCTAGAAGAGTCTTCATTCATATTTTTATTACATAAATAACTAATTACCATAAGAAACTTATTATGTTTTTGCTCCATGGAATTTAAGTTTCAGTTTAAATAGAACTATGTAAAATAATTTCGATCAGGTTGAGGTCTTAGTATGAGTTATTCAGTCTCCTTTAATAGTTAGTGGAGGAATGGGCTCCTCCAGAAGCTGTTTAATCTCATCTTTGTTTATGTTAAAATGAGAGGAGTAAAATATCTTTGGGAGGTTCTTTTTCTCTCTCAAGTCTCTCCCTGCCAAGGAAAAGTTTAGGTGGTTAGTTTGTACTAAACATTTAATATCAGCCTAGGTGCACATCTTGTCTCCAGAAGGAGATAACAAAAGTGCATGGAAATCAGTACACAAAGAGGCACATTTCTCCTCTGCTTAGAGGAGCATCTGGCAGTTAGTAGTTTTGAGATTGACTGAGCTACAGGCAATATCTGGATCATCCTTCTTAGTAAGCTTGGAAACCCAACCTGAATGTTTGTCTAACTCCTTCTTGAACCCATGTTCATGAGCAATTCATAAATGATAATTTGTGACAATGAGTTCCATCAGTTAATTGCTCCTTGTGTTCTTCAGACACATGATTTGATAACAACAAGAAATGAAGCAAAACAAAGGTTTTCTTTCATATTCACCAAAGCTGTTCCTAGATTTAAGTTTAAATAGGAATATAACTGCGTTCAGTTGGGGGATACTATTTAATTGTAGATGAATGTCTTCTATGGCTAATAGAACTCTTTGAAATTGCTAAATAGCATTTTAATTTTATATTAAAATTTTCACATTATGTTGTGTAAATCTATCATCTTTCATATTTTCTTATAAATATATATTCTTTCACTAGTAGAACTTCAGGAACTCTTACGACTGTTAATCTCCATAGTTGGACTGGCTGTTAACAATTCATTTTCATAAACATCTTAACACAGAAACCCAGGATCTACTACTATCAAAAAGACGTGCTCCCAGCCCTCATAAATGCTAGGGAAGATGATAGCCAGCAGTTTGTCACAGCTGTATACAAGACTTTGTAATGTCTTTTTCAGTGTAACTTATAACCTCTTCAAAAGAATTATATTAATTTTGGAAGAATAAAAAGCAAAATATTTCATTAGACGGGTAAAAAATATATGGAGAGATAATCACTTAGGCACAATTTACATAGTCTTAAGGCATGACCTTCCGAGAAAAAAACCCTACCAAATGAAAAAACAAAGCATGGTATCTGCAAGCCTGATTCTTCTTCTTGTCTACAAATAATGTTTTTTAACTTCAGCCAGTTCTGTGTGTGCACAGGAACTTCATCTAAGATGTTTGTCAACTTAAAATATACAGTGTAGATTCATTAAATCAACATGTCATCACTGTAAATCATCAAAGAACAAAACTACATAATAATTCTGTGTTTGAGACAGAAAAGAACTTCACTGCTATCCCTTTACCAGATACATTCTTCATTCTCCCCTGTTCATAAAGAGAATATATATACTCATAACAGCTGCCACTTCTGACTAAACTGAATAAATTCAACTTGTAAGAAATGCCTTTTTATATTTGGTGCATCTTTAACAAAACACTGAATACTGTTAAAATGTCACTGAGAAGCAGAAACCTAGAGTCTTATATTCTCTTTGTTCAAACTAAGTGGGATCATCTTGTATTAAAGGAAGGTTTGTAATACTAAAAAGTTTGACCACATTATTTTTTCTTGTATACAAGTATTACTGTGAAGAAAAGCCACACTGGCAATAGAGATCTAAAAGCCTGTTTTATAGTGGGGAGAACCTGGTGTTACCCTGAGTGGGTACTCCAGGATCTCAAGTGTGTGTGCGTGCATGCACACACATGGGGGGTGATTTCTGTCCCAGGTATCAAAGCATGCAAATAGCCATAGCTGGTGGACATAGATGCTTAGCATGGGCTAAAGATAAGACCAACCTGTCTGAAAAAAAGTCAGATACAGATAATCAGGATGATGTTCTTTCCTAAGATATGAAAGCACAATTTTATCTCCCTGAGATACTAACTGAAGAGTTGTCTATGCAAGTATGCAGGTATGCTGTCAGTGATTAGCACTGAGGTTTCAGTTTTGATTACTTGGACAAATCTGAACTCAGTTATATGCTGTTCTTATAGCTCATCATACTCAGTTTGCATTAAAAATAACAAATTGGGGGTAAAGCTGAATAAAGCAAAATTAAAGTACTGCACTGCTATAACCACCCTAGTCATATCCACAGATATCAAAGTCCACTTTCTGCAACATGAAGCTGGATCTTTGTGTATTTAACAGTTTGCAAACATGAAAACAGTATGTTTCATAATATACTCATTTGTATTATTTAAGTGCCCTTTTACAAAAACAAAAAACTCAGATATTTCATTAGAGAGCTATCAAATCTGCTTTCCAGAAAACAATAGCCATGAACAGTTTAATTAACTTGTTCTTTCTCCAATCTTCTTGCCAAGAATCTTTAGTGGATTAAGTATTCAACACCAAGAGATTAAAGAAGTATATCCCTCTAGCTCCCACTGCACATACCTCCACATAATCACCAGGATTAGCTTTTTAAGTACATCAAAGCTTTACTTCCTTGTGGCTCTCTAATAATAAAGGCTAAGGATAAACCAAACTCTCATCACTTTTTCACCTACCTTTCCACAGCCATATCATGACTGAATAAGAATGTGAACAAAGATAGTCAACGTAGAAAGCCGCAGTACTTTACAACAGCAATAACAATAGGAACACAGCAGAGTAATAAAATGAAGGAAGAAGGATTGTAAGTTACATAAAGTCTTTAAGGGGACATAAAGGAAGGCAATTAATAAACTGCGAAGCCTTTTGAAAGTGACTGAATAAATATGCGCAAGTAAATACTACTTGTGTAGCATATCTGAGGAGCATGTGTCCATTAATTACAAGATCCTGTGTGGCATTATGACTGGTACTTTGAAAGAAAGTTTTCATAGAAACTATCCATATCTGATCAAAGTACTCACTCTAAGCAACAGCACCAGGGAGCTCCATTGTTAAATGCACAATAACCACACAATAATTTGAGTTAGCACTTTGCAAAGATCAGTGCATATTTTATTGTTTCCCTGTACTGGTTTTGACAGTCATGGACCAGTAAAAAGACCTGTGTTTGTATGTAATATCATTAATTTCTGCAGGGTTATATGAAAATGGATACTTTGTCTGCCTATTGAAAATAAGGCATTCTGGGGATATTGCTAAATTTTTCTCCTTCTTCTGGTGGGCTTAGTATTAAACAAGCTCTCGGTGACATTGAGTTAAGTTAGAAGGAAGACAGGACTATAACAAAAATGCCCATGGTACTCAATGGTTTTTAAAAGACTTAGCATTAATAGAGACATTGTATTCAATACATATATTTTCACTGCCAGTTACCTAAGGAAGTTTATACCTACTCTGCTTCGCCTGAGGCAAATTTTGCACTTGAAGCCTACAGGTGTTTGCTCTGCTTCTCCTGCCTTTAGTTATCCTGGGGTAAAAACATTCTATTTTGTCAGCAAAAGATTGAAAGTCACAATTTCTTGTGATTTTGACAAATCCCTTACTCATTCTGATCCTCGTTTTACCCACAAAAAAAATTACATCAGAGTACTGTTCTAAAGCTCAGTTAATGATTACTAACCATTCTAAAGTCCTTGAAGGACAACACTGTAGAAAAATATCCTTGTAATTTCTTCTGCCAAAAAAAAATCCATTTGAAATTTAGTATTTTTGGTAAAGTACATAAACTATAACACAGTCATATTGTGGAAATAATGATTAAAATAATTTTTAATCTACAAATTGAGTGCTAGTTTTGTTATGCTATCACTAAATTTTTTTTGTATTATCCTTTATTCTAGAACTCTGTGAATAGCACCAAAATACATTAATCTTTTTACAGATTGTAACATTCTCAACTTGTAACAAATACATGGATGCACATGCAAATATGCACACACACACACACTTCCTCCTGCATGTAATGAAAAATTCTTTCATAAACCATGTAATAAAAATATACAAAATGTTGATTTAATACAAAGTCATTTCTTCTTATAAAATTTTGTAAAACCTCCATAAAACCTGTATAAGTGTATATTTAAAATTATGTCTTACTTTATAGAACAAAATTAATTCCTGAATAATTTTTTCCTATATTTGCTAGCATGTTAATCTAAATTTAATTAAAAGATAGTACCAGTGAATGAGCAGAAACAACATATTGTTCCAGTGGTGCTTTACTAGCACTTTGAATTTTACTATATGTGTTCCTTTGATAGACTGGATATAAAGATTGTTATTTGTTTAATACTCTTATTCCTTCAGCAAACCAAACCATTTTAATTTGTCTATGACTCTAAAGACAGTAATTTTTAACATGCTTTTAATCCTCAATTCTGCCTCAGATGCAGCTCATTTATTTAATAGACTTATTCTTATAATTATAATTGTGCTAAAAGTAGGTTTTTCCCTGCTTGTTCCTCTGCCTTACTCCAGATGCTGATAGTAAGGGCTGATAGTATAGCCTATACTCCAGGGCTGATAGTATAGCCCTTCTATATACCAGAAATACAGGGTAAATTTGAATCTTCCCAATTTTCAGGCTTGCATCCGACCCTTCCTGGAAGGGACAAGTTAGTTGTTTCCAGCACAGCCATGTAGTTTCTCTCCAGTTCTCCAGTGCCACATGTGGGGCGCAGGGGCCTTGGGACAGTACTGTGGGGATGCACAGTGGCCAGGAGCACCCTGGATTAATTGCTCAAATATGATGTTAAAGAAAGCAAGAGGTGTCAGATGCTGTGTCTGAACCTGGGGATACACAAGCTGTGCATGCAACACTCAGAAAGAGAATTCAAAGTTACAGTCAAGGCTTCCCTTTAGCTGCTGTTAGATGTCTCGATTTCATTTTTGAATGATCATTGCTTTAACTGCTGCCTGTGAAGCCAAACATCTTAAGTGGATGCTACACATTAGTTAGGTGTTGAATATAGTATGGCAAGAATATCAGATTTCTCCAAGCTGCACCTTTTCAGGGCTATAAAGAAAAGCTATAAAAGAGGCCCAGTTAAAATACTTCAAACTCAATATATCCAGTACATTTAATCTATTTCTGTCTTGAAGAAAAATCGCCTTTCAGAAACATTATTATATAAGAGATGAAGTGCCTTATGCAGTGGTTGGGTTTGGGGTTTTTCTTCTCATTTTTGTCAGGGATTAAGTCTTTGTTATTGTAATTGCTGACACTAGCTTGCATAGGTAGATTCATCTGGCAAATTAGAAGAAAAATTTTTTTGTTAAGTAAGTAAAATGCTGGTACATTTTGTGTTTATGTTTATAGTTGAAAGATTTCAGTACTTCCAAAATTACTAGCAATACAAAAGTCAAATGTAATTTTTCCTTTGTTTCAATTATAAAAGCAATACATTTATTTCATATGAACTAAAAGGTCCATTAAACACCAGATAGTGTTTGATACCTAATCAAAATGGTATAGCCAAGTAGCAACAGTAAAATGACTGTGGGGATGACAAATTTGTTTGTCATCTTTGGTGAATTTTTCCAAGCTGTGTTATGCATTGGGGATTCTTTCCAATTTTTGCTTTTATTTGTTTTTACACATAAATCCTCACATTCTAAAATTATAACTATGCCTTTCCTAAATTAGTAATGAAGGTAATTACCTTAATACAATGAAAACCTCTTAACTTATTTTTATGCTCTGACAAACTTAATAGTAGAGTATTTTTGGTTCCTGAGATTTTTCTGAACAACGTGAGTGAATGTAAATGCAAAAGATGGAGGAACAACTAACAAGTAGGAAAACAATGTACAGAAAATTAATGGATCTGAACTCTACAGAAAAAACCTCAGATCCTAAGCCTGACCTGCTGCCACTGATAGTGGCACAAATGTTATCTTACAATTACTCATGAGAAGGTAACAAACTTGTAAAAATTTACCTTCTGGGAGCTAACTGTAGAAGTTTCTCAAAGTAACTGTGATATGTTACTGAATATGGCATGTGAACAGATTTCTTATCTTCATGAGAGCCCAAGAATTCTTACTAAAAACCAGGCCTGACTTCTACGATCTGCTGGGACTCCATCATCTAGCGAGGGAAACACAAAGGACGAGCCACTGACATCTACAGTTAGTCAAAATTGTTTCTTGCTCAATATTATTATCCAGTGATGACTCCAGCACTGGCAAAATCAAGATTAAAGTGTTGTAATTTATCATATCTAAAATCAGAAAGCATCATTACGGCAAAACCAGATGAAAATGAATCTAATTAACAGACTCAGTTAAAATGTTGCAAAGAAAGCCTATCATCACAGTTCTTCCTTTTCAGTATTCTTTCCAGTCATTACAGACACCAGTCCAGATGAAGGTGATCACAGGTCTCATTAACTCCATTGCTAAATTAATCTTCAGTTGTCATCAGTAATATAATAAACCTTGCTCATATGATTTTTATAGCTTTTGGATCCTCTCGAAAAGAGGTCTTGGTGTAATCATCACTTACCACCAAGACCAGCTTGCTCAGAGCAAACTTAATGATGTAAGATCTCTTGTGATTCAAAAGAGAGAGAAAACCAGATGTATAAAATATCAAGGGTGATTTTCATCTTGGTGGAAGAAGGAATGCAGAAGCACTGAAGCAATTTCACACAGGATTTGTGGAAATTCTCATTTGAAATAAAATATGATGGGTTAAATTGTTATATTAGTTGCCCTGAGTTTCTCCCTATTCACTTGCCAATTTTTGTCATTTGTCATTCCTATACTATTTCATGTATTTCCAACTGTCTTTTAGTGCCAAGTAACATGTGAAAAGAGCATGTCATGTTAGCACCATATGATTATCTAGGTCTTCATGGACTGCAACAAGATGCACCACAGACCACCAGCAACAAAGAACTAATCTCTGAAAACAGATCTGTCTGAAACTGATATTTTCTTTTATTACAAATGCTTATTTCATGTGAGGTGTGCAAATAATCCATTTTTAACATGTAACGTATCAGAAGTTCCTATAATGCTTTCATATTGCTGTTCATGCCAACAAAATGTCAGCTCAGGCACTTTGTGTCTGGTCTTCAGGGACTTTTGGGTATTTGCAAACTGTATTGATTCCACCTGGAGTTCTAGGTATTCACCACTCTTCCTGAAGCTCCATCAGTGCTGGCAACAATGGGAGCTGTAATGTAGACAAGCTGTTTGTCTTTTTATGACCAGTGTTTACTATACAGGAGTAAATCCATATGGTGAAGTAGAGCAGCTGCCAGGACTTTTTACATGCTCAAGCTGAAGTCACCACTAGCTCATGTTAGTCTAACAGTGGGAAATTCTGCTAAAAGGCTCGTTGTAGACATGCTTTTCAGTACTGTACCTCTGCTCAATAGATCATTCATGAGCACCCAGCCCCCTCTTCAGAGAGCGAGTCGTGAGCAGGAAGGGTTGGAGACAAGGCCGAGTTTCTTACTTACAGCTCAGGCTCGGAGCTGTTTTATTGTCGTCATGGCTACAGGCCCCACATGCCTCCAGTCCCTGCTTTATGAAAAGAATGATGCAGTGTCTAGCCTTACAGCTGAATATATAAACCAAATTAGTCTACCATGCCTCTACCTGTTTTGCGGTTCACAATGAAAGAAGTAATATATCAAGCAATCAGTCTTGTAGCAGTCATATTCTGTAAACACTAAGTCATTACACCCAGACTTTTTTACTTGCTCTTTAGAGTCCCTTCTCAGTATAATAAACTGCAGATTTCAATAAGAAAGCTAATTCAGACGGGTCCTCTGTGATTTCTCAGAATTTCTGTAACATATAAGTTTAAAAGTGCATTTCAAATTCCCTTTCACACTCCTTTTTTGTATAATTCCACTCACTGAACAAGAAGCGGAAAGACAATGATGAATGTCTTTTCCAAAGCTGCAGTGCCAGGGTATTACCAGAATCAAACTATGCCTATTGCAAGTAAAGAAGAGTTATGTGGTCCTGCAGGGAACTACAAGGGAAGAGTAAGAGCTTCATACAGACCAATCTCTACTAGGAGATTAAGTAATCCCTAAATGGCATTGAGGCAAGGCAGTGAGGGAAGACATGTCCTGTGATACTGCTCTTGTCCATGTTTAGAAGAGGGGGAAGGAAGGAAAGAAAACTTTAAAAATATGGTCTCCATTGAAAGATAAATATGTAAGAGGGGGAAAATGGATATCAGAATAAAAATATGAAAATCTCATCATATGACGGTGTAGTCTGCATATTAAGGATTTGGAAAAGAAGGTGGCAAGAGGAAAGAGAACTAGCATGAGGGGTAGGGAAGGTGTAAATTGCCTTTAATCTCCATCACATTATACATTCTTCTTTTTTCCCAGCTTGTAAATTCCTCCAGTTTTGATTATCTACATGTTCATTTAGACTGTACATGTCAGTAAGTCAAGAAATGTAGTCACATGGTTCACCATCATTTTATATTCTGTCTCTGTGTTTGGCAAATTGGGCCTTATCCTTGCTTGCCTCCAAAGTTCCATTAAAGCATTTTGGCAGTGTGGGCTGCAAGTGACATTTATAGCCAGGGAAGTGTAAAGGGATCTCAATGCAAATAAAGAACAGAAGAAAGCGTTATGTTTGTATGGATCTGAAATATTTCCTAAAAAACAAATAAAGACAGCTTTATTATCTATCAGGAAAGGAACAATGTAAAAATACATAAATTGAACATAGTCCACCAAATTAAATTCACCCTGGCTACAACAAATTGAATGTTTGGACTCATCAATATATTACCAGTATTTCATTCTGCATGAAGTCTCCCATGCTGATATCTTCTATTTCTTGCTGCTGTGGAGAGAATTGAAAATACTGAAGTGTGTTCAAAATAATATACCTGAGTGTTACAGAATAGTGCTGTAGTCTCATCAAGGCTGCTACATACTCTGTAATCTCTCACATGATGGGTTTTAATGACTTGGACATTTCAGAAAACATCAAGATTGAAAAAGCAGAACAAAACCTTAAGAATGTTTTTGCTGTTATTATGCAATCATGTCAACATTTTAAAAAAAGTATTTCTTCTACCTAGCTCTAAAGTGATATGAAAAAAAAAAAATTGGCTTTTTGCTTACTTTTTGAAAATTTTTGGTTACAAAAATTGTCTGAAATAAATAATCACTCAAGGAAGCACATTTAATTAGGACTTTTAATGGCTATGTGCAGTTCCATCAAATCTTCTTTTTTAAAAGAGATGCCTACAGCACTGAAAGAAGTTATAAACCCAATGGGAAAAAATGTTACTGCCATGATTTACATTTAGATCTGTTTTTGAAAAGATATGGCTATTGTCTCTATGGAATATAGATATTGACACCTTTTCAGCAATAAAATAACTAAAAATAATTTTATCTTAATATTTATTAAGTGGATAGTTCCACATTTTGCTTGGAGACACACATTCAGTTCATACATTTTTAACCAGTGTTTTGTCTGTCATAGAGGTGAGAACTACATAATACTTTCCGTAGACCTCCCAAACGACAAGAAATACCATGTATATTTTAATCAGTGCTTTCTTATTATTATTTAAATTATATGAAACTTCACCAAGAGACTTCATTTTTCTCACATTGTCCAATCTTATTTACACAAAATGCACAATTGGGGAAAGTGTTCAATAAGTATGAGCAAACATGGCTCAGTGCAGAACCTATCTGTAAGAGACAGGAATCTTGTTCTTTTGACCTTGGAGCAGGAGATGGGTTAGATCCTTAAACAGGTAGTGCGTTTCCTGTTAAAGTGTCTCTTCTTTTGAGTATGTTTGATTTTTTTTTAAGATGTGTTATTATCATTTCATGCTGTAGAAGAAATTATAGTAATGCATATATTAATTATAGTAAAATGTATTTGTCATCTAAATTTAATATAAATAGGAAACTATAAAACTAACCAATGAGACAAACATAGTATAAATATTATATTTTATTGTTGCATAGTACAAATATTTAGAATGTTTATGTTGCATGGGGCAACATAATATGAAAGCAGGATGGCCATTAAGTTTGAGACACAATTACTCTGCATCCTAAAGAACAAGTGAAACAAATTCTTTGAAATTCCTTACATTACCTGTATTTTCAGAGCTTTCACGTGCAGTGTATTATATTTTTCTTTTCTTTTACCAAAATGATTGAGATATGACAAAAATACAGAAAAGAGAGGACTTTCTAAGAGAAACTATACATATGACTGCTAATGGCTTTCCTAGGCTGTAAGCTTTAAAAGCAGTTAAGACCTTTAGATCATGTATTCCAACCTCCTGTATTCACATCCTCCCCTTCACAACCCATTTCACCCAAATAGCTTATACTCAGGCCAACAAATTGAGTCAAACAAAAACATTTAATCTTTTGAGGGCAGAAACAACTGCTTTCTCTCATCAGTGAACAGGAAAGACCCAGGTTCCACCACAGCCTGAGGCTTCTTAAGCAGCAAGGAGCTCGTTAAGTGAGAAATGTTCCAAAGATCTAAAAGAGATGAATCATAACCCATGCCAAGGAAAATCATAAGTAAATAAACAACCTCTCCTCCTCATTGACAAACACAAACCAATGAAACAACAAGAACAAAAACTTATAGCCCAGTCTGGTGTGCAGAAAAGAGAATGTATTTTTGGTCTGTGCCCTGACAACCAGTTTGAGTTTTGGCATATGGATGAATACCAACCCTGGCCATACAGTTAAGATTCTTTGCACCTTTGAATCTTAACCTGACCAATATTGAACTGTCCATTTACATTATGAACTGTCCATTTACTGCAGCTTCAAATTCAAATCTAGTGAAACAAAGAAATTCAAAAATACATCGGGCACTTGTAGAGTGAAATTAAAAGTGATTAATCTCCTCTTGCATATAAGTGCCTGAAATCCTCAGGCATGTTGTATTTGATCATATTTTATGTATTTGATCTATTTTACAAATAGATTGTAAAATATGTTTTCTTTTTCCTAGAGGAGTGGAAAGTAGAGAAGACTTCCCCAAAATGGAGAATTAAATGTCAACACCAAGAAAACTATTGCGACCACATCACTCATCTGCCATTTCTGATTTCCTCACTCATAGATTTTCTTCCAGGAGTTTGACTTCTTTTAGTTAAGAAAGAACTACAATCTGGTTCTGACAATTTCAAGTGATCCTGCATATGCTGCCTTTCTGCAGATATTTCTACATTTGGATGCTGTTATGAAAGCACCTTTATCATTCAGTTTGCCTGATTTGAGATACATTTGCTAGGCCTTTTAACAATATCAAAGCTTTCCTCAGTATCGCCTGAACACAGGGGTTGTCTTCTGTGAAGAAAGAAATTCACGGAAACTGAACTCCTTTAAATTATATTATAAGCTTTATACTCTCAAGTTCATCTTCAGGACTGCTTGAAATTTTTAATATATCTGCATTCTTTTCAAGTATAGATGATAACACTGATGTGCTAATCTAGTACAACAGTGTTATTTATAGAGGTAATATTGCTTGTCTTTTTCCATCTTGTGCCTCGGTTGACTCTCAAATAACTAAGATTCGCATGGATTATTTTTACCATAGTCTTTCATTCAAAATTTGCTCATTCCAAAGGACATAAATTTCTCTGAATGTTCAAATCTTATGTACTTCATTGCTTTCCAAGACAGAGTTTTCTGTCCTCTTACTCTCACCTTCATTCTTAGTTTCCAGCTACACTATCTTGCATTTGGATACTGAGAAAAACTTTTGGCTGAAGGACATTCACTTAAATTATACATAATTTTCTGTAATCATAACTTGATCTCCCTCCTCATTACTTCTCCTCCCACAAACTCTTTTGCACCTACAAAGCTTGCCATGAAAAATATTAGCACCTTCTTGATAACCAAAAAAGAGCTGCATGACCTTTACCTCAAAATAATTTGAATCCAAATGGTTATCACCATTCAGAGTATAGAGTGATGTATAACTTCAGATTCTTGATCATATTTGTATAAATCTGGTATAACTTCAAAGATTTCAGTGAGGTATGAAAGTGGAATTTGCTACCAAGTATGTACAAGAGCCTAATTGTACGTAGAATCATAAAATCATAGAATCATAGAATCATAGAATGTTAGTGGGCCTCAAAGAACATTTAGTCCCACTGACCTCTGCCATGGGCAGGAACACCTCCACTAGACTAGGTTGCTTAAGGCCACATCCAACCTGGCCTTGGAACACTCCCAGGGAGGGGGCATCTGCAGCCAATGCCTCACCACTAACAGTAAAGGATGTTTTTTGTATACCTAACCTAAATTTGCCCTGTTTCAGTTTGAACCTATTACTCCTTGTCCCATCACTACAGTTCCTGATGAGGAGTCCCTCTCCAGCTTCCCCGTGGGCCCCCTTCAGACACTGACAGGTTGCTGTGAGGTTTCCATGCAGCCTTCTCTTCTCCAAGCTGAACAGCCCCAACTTTCTCAGCCTGTCTTCACAGGGGAGGTGCTCCAGCCCCCTTACCAACTTGTTGGCCCTGCCTGGACTCACTCCAACAGTTCCATGTTCTTCCTATGTTGGGGGCACTAGAGCTGGATGCAGCACTAGAGGTGAGGTCCCACAAGAGCAGAACAGAGGGGGACAATCACCTCCTTTGACCTGCTGGCCACAGTCCTTTTGATGCACCCTAGGATTTGGCTGGCTTTCTGGGCTGCTAGCACACTCTGCCAGTTCATGTTGAGTTTTTCATCAACCATGAAAAGTCCTTCTCCCAAGTCCTTCTCCACAGGGCTGCTCTCACACAGCCCTGTAGGTGCATCTGGGATTGCCACATCCCACGTGCAGGACCTTGCACTTCACTTGGTGGAATATCATGAGGTTTGCATCAGCCCACCTCTCAAGCCTGTCAAGGACCATCTGGGTGGCATCCCTTCCCACCCAGCCTGGAGTCATCAGCAAACCTGCTGAGGGTGCATTAATCCCACTGCCCATGTTGCTGACAGAGATGTTGAGCAGCCAGTACCAAACCCTGAGGGACACCACTCGTCACTGATCTCCACTTGGTCAATGAGCTGTTTACCTCAACTCTTTGCATCTGGACATCCAGACAGTTGTTTATCCACCAAGTGGTCTGTCCATCAAGTCCAAGGCTCTCCAATTTGGAGACAAGGTTGTCATGAGGAACGATATCAAATGCTTTGTGTAAGTCCAGACAGACAATGTCAGTTGCATTGCCCCTATCCACTAATGTTTTAGTCCCATCATAGAAGGTCTCCAAACAATATTCATTGCAAAAATAAAAGTTCTGTTGAAATCCAATTGACTTAATTTAGATGTTTACATTGAGGCTACCATGAAAGAGCAGCTAACTACTCTGGTGGAGTGTGTCCAATAATGGATGGTAAACTTACCTAATCCAGCTAAAGTAATTACCTAAGCTACTCAGAAAGTCAACAGACTTATATCTGAAAATCTACTGAAGGAAATGCAGGGCTGTTAAGATAGCAACTCAGCCTGATTAAGTGATAAATTTGAATTTTCCAAGGATAGCATAAGGAACAAATAGTAAAAAATGCACAGGGATCTCTAGAGTCTAGTCTCCAGAAACTGAATGGCTGCTTCAAATAGCATGGTATAGATGCACTATCCTGCCCTGCATAATATGTCCTCAGAGCATATCTCTCCTGTAAATGTAGGGCTGAAATTCTTTCCACACTGAAAATGTGGGATCTTGGACACATGCCAAGAAGATAATCAGTCCATGGGATGCTCCTATTTGGTGTGACTTTCATGGATTCATAGAATCACAGAATATCCTGGGCTGGAAGGGACATGAAGGGACATGAGGATCATCGAGTCCAACTTCTGGCTCCACACAGGGTGACTTGAAAGTTTAACCATGTGTCTAAAGGCATTGTCCAAAAGCTTCCTCAGCACTGACAAGCTTGGGAAGACTCTTACTGTGCTTGACCACCCAGAAACTATATAAAGAACTGTATAAACAAATATTTCAGTCTCAAGATTCAGAAATAGAAAGAGAACTGCAATGAAGGAAAGGAAGGCAAAACCATGGAGTTTATTTAGGATCTCAGAGCCACATTTTACCTGAATTTCACAGAAAGGATTATTATCTCAAATATTCTGAATACACATTCATCCTGAAGATCCTCACTTTTTTTCATAGCTTATTTTTCAAAAATCATCACCTAGATTTGCCATATTAAGATCATCTTTGCGGTAGTAGAGAAAATTATTGTAAAATTGTGCTAAAATGTATTTCATACACTGCTTATGCTGTTTGATTGTGCTTATTTCAGAAATGTTTATGTATATTTCATCTCTCCAAAAAGGGATTGTGAAGATTTGATCAATGTGCTTTGAACCCAACCATCTCCTGGTAGAATGGAACATGTTGCCTAGGTTTCCTGGGAATACACCACAGGAACAGAAGAAGATAATGTGGTTGCATATTATGTGATAATGAATATTCTGACTGATGTATTCACCCCAAGGTATACTGGAGCATCTGTTAGTTTATTTAGGCATGACTCATCATTCTTATTTTTAAGATTTTTAAGTGGGTGAACATATTTCTTCTTATAGACTATCAAATGGGGAAAAAATTAACAAGAAGCACATGGGATTATGTACTAGTGATGGCATGGAACATGCATCCAGGTGAGAGATGTACTTTAATTCTAGCACTGTTCATTGCCTTAGGAACTTAGGGTCTGTATTTGAGGAACATGTTAGCCTGGCTTGTATTGATTATACAAAGCAATGGCAACAGATTAAGAGCAAGTTCTGTAGCTGTGAAGCTTTACTCATTATTGTACATAGTTAAAAATAAGGTTGCTAGTTCACCAGTAAAATACAGTACTGTATGGGGTGGTATTCTCTCTATCATATCAAGCCTTAAAATCTGGTTTCAATAATTTTCTAAAAGAGTGAACATCAAAAAAGATTATCTGCAATATGAAGTAAATTACATGGTGAAAGATTCTGTTCTGTGTTATACAGAAGCCAAGACTGAAGAGGACATAATGGTCCTCTTTCATTTAAAACTACAGAATGTCTAAATCATTTAGGACTGCAAGTCTACCCACTGTACTAAACATAAGTACAATATCGGGTCAAAGAAGCAGTACATGTGACAGTGTGAATGGTTTCCTCTCTTTCTGTGAATGACTCCAAATGTAAATGTATTACACAAGCATCACATTATCATCTGATTCTGATTTCTGAGTACTAGTGTCCTCAAAAGTTTTCACCTGCTAGTGGAACAGATTGAGTTTTCTATGTTAATCCAGCATTACTTAAGTCTTTCTTTTGGACTTTAGCAAAGCCCTTCAAAATAAACATACGTAAAATTGCAGAACTGGCTGTGCAAATTATTTTTCTTACTTTATTTTTCCTACTAGTTTTATCATTGTCAAAGGACAATTACACACATCAAAAAAAAAAAAAAGAGAAAAAAAAAGCCACCCCCCCCAAATACTTAACCATCATGTAATGAAGTCACATAGAATACTTACACCTTTCAGAACATTTAGATATTGATCCAACCTTAGGGATGTACTAGATATAAAACATCCTGAGCAGGAAATGAAGGGAAATCTATCATTATGGATCTCTGTGGCAATTCATGACCAGATTTGGCCTCTTGCAACATAAGATTGACTCCAGATCAGAAGGCAAATATCTTCTTTATTTCATGCATATATGTATATTTCATGCAAAGCAAACAAGCACACATACTCTCTCTGACCTGCTGCTTCCAGCAGGTCAGGAGCAGAGTCCGAGAGGAACTGAGCAAGGTACAGCTACAATTGGTTAGCTACAGAGCAAACTGTTAGGATAACAAAGACAACAAATACCATTGAGATAAATTTTCTCAAAACATCCCAGAAGTTTCTCATTCTCTAGCCACGAGAAGGTAAGTTTCCCTGACTCTCACAGCTAGACTCTCACAGCTCTGGCTGTGGAAGTTTTCCCCAGCCAGAGCTGAAAGCTAAGAATTTTCCTTTGCAGAGCCCACAGATCTCCAGTGATGAAGATTAATTGAACAGTACTGGTACCAATAAAGACACCCACCAGGGACACCTCTCAACACTGATTCTCATCCAGACATTGAGTTGTGACTATTCAGCCAATTCCTTACCCACCAAAGAGTCCATCCATCAAATCCATATCTCTCCAATTTAGAGAGAATGATATTATTTGGGATCATGTCAAAGACCTTGCAGTAGTCTGGATGGGTGACATCCTTAGCTCTTCCCTTGGTCACTAAGGTACTCACAGTTGCTTCCAGCCTCCAGCTGGCACACATTTTTGCCCAAAGACAGCACATGGGCCTGGAATTGAGCTCCCCACACTATCTGTGCTGGGATACAGTTATTTCCATTGCAATTGTTCAGATATGTTAGGGCTTTGAGAGGTGATCATGGGTGAGTCTATTATCTGTGGTTTAAGGTGTTACTGTTCTTGGTTGCCAGTGCCACACTTTTTCCAGCAGGAACACTACTGTTGCATATTTGACAGGTGAGGATATACCTGTGTCAACTACTCTTAGAACATATATGCTGAGCCAACATTTTGCTTTTAAATGAGCAAGAGTGTCCACAAAAGCTCCCCACCGCCACAAAAATTGTTTTACAAAAAAAAATCTGTGTTAGGTTTTAGAAAAAATCTTTTCAGCAGAATGTACATAGTAATTCATATCCTAACTTTCTCTAACCTGCAATGTTGTACCCTAAAAAGTTCAATTGGTCTCCCATGGTATAATAAGAATCATCTAATTGATGTTGCTTCTCAATGAGCCTCTCTTTCATTCTATCTTTTATTTAGGTGTTATATCCCTTTTCATTCTCAGTTCTGTAGCCTTTATCCTGATCTTTGGGAAAATTTATTGTATATTCAGATAGGTGTATTTGCTTATTTCCTTTTTATGATGTCAGTTAATAGGAGATACCAAGGAACAACAGCACAATAAAGGGAAACATACAGTGATTTTTATCTCAGGGAGGGTAAAAATCCCTTTAGAATGATGGTGGTTTACACTTAGCTTCTCTAAAACTTCATTTACACATTAGCTATTAAAACTTTTCTTGACACTTGCTCACAAACTTCCCTGATTCTTTCCATGGTGCTCAAAGTAGCCCCAGGCATTGTCACTTGATTGCAGGCAGCTGGTTTCTACAGCTAAGAGAGGAAGCTGAGAAAGATGTTCTCGGAACCCTTGCAAATAATATGTGTATGGAAGGCAAGAGCAATAAACTCCAAAGAGTCTGGGGTAGCTAAGAGTGCTTTGGAAGCTGGAGACAATGAAGTACTGTGAGCAGGATTGCAGCTGGCTGGAAAGATTTCCTTGCATACTTAAAAGGGAAGTATGAAAATTGCTTATGGCCACCCTCTCATTAAATTCTCAAAACCCAACCATAAGATCTATGCCTAAAGCTTATGCAGACTGAACCATTCAGAGTGAAAAGAAATATAGATTGAGATCACCTTGCTTCTAAGAATTACAACAGACTGGAGCTGAGAGTCTATTTATTTTGTTTCCACCATTGTTCTTTTTCAGCATATTTTGTCCCATTTTGAACCATGCATGGATGAAATTGTACACTGGTGCCTGGAAAAATCTCGAGCACCCACACACCCAGAGCACTATACACCCAACACCTAGACCTTGCTGACAGACTGGGCTTAGTCCCTTGGGGCATTTTGACTGTGTTTACAGATAGGTAGACAGGCCAAGCATGTAACGAAGGCTTGAATACACAGAAAAAAATGTTTCTTAAAAAAGTCTTCTTTCCCTTATCACCATCCTCTTGATTTTTTAGTCTCTGCTTTTCACTATGAGGTTATTTTTTTAAGAAAATGGAGACTGCCTAAGAGGATATGGGAAAAAAATTGTGGATATCTTAGTTAGGTTTATTGTATTTTGAAAAACATAGAGATGTCATTTGTACTTCACAAAAACAGCAGAACTCCTTAAAAACCTGAATGGTATTTTTAGAACCATTTTTTGGACTGAATTTCCATCCTTAAATCCTTTTAAAATTATGCTTCAGAGTAATATAAGGTGTCTAATCTCTTACTATTATAGCATTGAAAGTATGTATAATGATATAATGATTATTGGTTAAAACAGAACAAACTCTTCTAGAGGTCATTGCCTTGATCCATAATCTCACTGCAACAAACCGCAGTGGGTGAGTTTGGTTGGGTCTCCCTACATTCCTCTTTAATATGAAGGAAATAACAGCATGTCCTTGATAGCCCAGTTTAATATATCACTTGAAAAAACAAACTAAATACAATATACAAGCAGAATAATATGACCTAAAGGAATACAATAAAACCCAGTCCATATAAATAAAACCAGAATTGCCAGGGTTTAGCATGCCTAGGCATAGAAATTATACACTTATGCCTCTAGAGAATAGCTAATAAATTATTTTCAAGTTAAAACTTCAAGTTCATGCCAATACATGGAAGAAAGCCTAGTATTCAAAGTCAGTACTTAGTCTTAATAAAAAGATTTCCTTCTCTAGCCAGAGAAAACTTGGAGACAAACATATTTAAGAAAATTAGAGACATATACTCTTAGATATACTCTTAGAAATTTAGCGGCAGATACTCATATACTGAAAGTCATATACTCAAGTCAAGCTCAGCCTCTGCTTAGATTCAGATTATTCATATAATAGCTATTAAATAGCCATTATATGAAAAATTTAGATCTTGGCTGGTATCTTTGAAAGTCTCATCAATGAGAGTCTGTTGTTTCTCATCACTGCTCAAAATCTTGTTTTTAGTTGAAGTTGTTCAAGAACTGAGCTCTTCTGAAGAGCTGGTCTGAAGGCCTGTTAGCCTAAATCTGAGGATCTTAGGCACTTCCTGCTGGCAGTACTCAGAATTTTGATGCATATTCAAGGTTTGATGAATTTCTGCTGGACTGAGAGAACATGGCACTATGTACAGCCTCATGCATGCAGGAAAGGACAGACACAGTCGGAGAAAACTGAAGCAACATACAAACCAGAAGCTGAACATAATTTTTACTTATTTGTCCAGGAAAGCAAAACTTGACAACATTGTACAAGGGTGCAATGTGGGGTGTTCTTTTGATGGTTTGTTGTGTGGGGTTTTTGTAGGGTTTTTGTTTGTTTGTTTGTTGTTTGAGGTGTGGTTTTTTCCCCCAAAGCAGGTAATTTTTGCATTCTGAAACCTGAAAGCTAAAATCTCTGTCTTAGATTACCTGGACAGATAACTCCAGCTTCTGGCCTAAGTTGGAATTAGTCTAAACCCTTAATAAAGCAAAATTAGGCAGAAATCTTGTGGCATCATTAATTAATTTCATAATTTTCACAGTGGTTTGTATTCAGGAGGAAAGAAGCAGAGGAATGTAACAATTAACAGTAGTTTCTGTAGCCAAAATAAGTGAAGGTCTGCAGCCAACAGTCTGCACCATGCATTCCCAGGCATGTTGATCATACTTTCAGAGTGGAAAAACAAGGACACTGTAATCAAAGAGGAGGAAGTTAAAGAGAAGTGTTTTACTGAGAACAAGGGAAGATGGATGACAATGGGAAGAAAAAGGAAAGTGAAGATCCCACATATTTTGGCAAAGAGTAAAAAGCAGAAGATTCCCCTTATGAAACTCTTACTGTTCATTCCTCTCTCAACATCTTCAAATGTATTTGTGTTGTATCAGTTGCAACACACTTCTCCAGCTCATGTGCCACATTATTGAGGTTTCTAGCGTGTGGTCTTGATCAACCAAGCTCCCTAGTCATAAAATTTCTGACTCTTTCTCACTCATCAGCCTAGTTTCTGTGATGTAGGGACAGCAGAGAACAAAAGCCTAAGGAGATAACCCCTCCTCTTCACACTTAACTCCTCCTTGAAACAAATTTCGTCAGCTCTGAACCTTCTTGTGACTTCTGACACACACAAATATGTATTTGAAATCATCATATATATATACGACCTTCTTGAAATATGAAATCCCACCCTAATGTCAAAAACTCTGATCACCTGCTATTTGCCACTAAAAGCCTCAGAAGATTTAACATGCTGGATGAGAAAAAGCAGTAACAGAGAATGCCACTGTTCTCCTTCTGTGCATTGGAGTGAAAAAGCTCCTTATTAGTTTCTTTCTCTGATGCCTACACATATTAAGCAGAGCAAACAAATTTTTATGATTTTTTAATCTGTGTTCCTTGTGGTCTCAGCATCAGAAGATGGAAAAAGCAGAAGGGCCAGTCAATTCAAATGCATCTTCAGATTAAGTCTGCTATAGCATAATCTGTATTCCTTTCTAAAGATATACACTGTCATGAGAGCTCCAAGGAATATTGATTACATTATTTGTAGCCGTTGTTTGTAAGACTCATGTTTGCTCTGGACTTTCTGAGTCACTCGAGTAACTCTGACAAGCCTCAGCTCTGTCCTTGTGATCAACGAACCACTTTTGTAGTTAATGACTGGTTATTATGGAAGAAACAACCAAAACAGCTTAATATATAATGCAATTTTGGCTTCATCTAATCTCTTTTATGTAATTACATACTTATTTTCAACCATGGGCAAATATTAATTTCCTTCCAATGATCTAAAGTAACTAGCGTAAATAAACCTAGGATCAATAAAACTTTGTGCAGTTTTATCTTTATTTTAATTTCTTTGCACATCAATCATTTAAATTACTGATTAGAAAACACTTCCACTAAATGACTTGCTAAACAAAACTTCAAAATCAGTCTGGCTTGTCCCAGCAGGAATGGTGGAAAAATGTCCACGGTAAGGGTTCAGAAGTATTAGGGAGGATATGGAACACAAAGAGATATATAATAGAAAATAGGATATTTTTTTTCTAACTGACAACTCTTCAGAACTCTTTCAGGTAATCCTAGAGTTTCAGTAAGCTCTATTGATTTAAAGAATGATTCACAGTCAGGCTGGAAATGAAGGAGCTTTTAAAGTGCAATCACCAAACCCATATGGTTTATTTCACATCTTACTGCCCAACTTTAGAATGCATATAATTCAAATCACAATACAATGATGATTGATGTTTTTCATCAATGCCCAATTATCATTCCATCATGGCACAAGACTTTAAAGGAGAGTTGTTTGAGCCAAGTAAAGCACAAAGTGAGCATCTGAAGATCCAGGTCTGTGCTCTTACAAAATTACTTACCAAACCACATTAATTATTTTCTAACGTGTTAGGTCATGTTAGTTGTATATGGGTATACAAGATGAGGCATTTATTTTAATCTCATGTTCAGATATCTCATTTCATTATTTTCTGATTAAGAATCAAATGTTCAAAGACATTTTTGTTTTATTTTAAACTGGGCTAGAACTGGAACACTTAGCTTTGGTGGGATCATTTCTAAGTTTTTAACTGGAGTTCTCCAATTATTTGATACTGTGCATTCACAGGCTATGCACATATGTTTCTGGGTGCTTTAAGATCATTTAAAATCCACTAAACTGTGGAGAATATGTTAGATACACACTTTACACACATATATATATATACACACACATATGCACATATATTATATACACATATACATATATACTGTATATATAGCCGAACACTTAAGATGGAACAGAAAAAGAGTTATCTCTCCACTGTCTGACATGACCTGACATGACTGTAGTTGAAAATTAAGTTCCATAATTGAGAACCTGGTTGTTTGGGGTTGGGTTTTTTCCAGCATTGCACAGTAACAGCAACAAAATGATGGGAGGTTATGGGAATAGAAGGAAGTGGTTTAAACATGCAAATACTTCAAAAATGTAGGTGCTACAAGACCTACTAGTACTCTGTGCAGACTGTTACAGTATCCTAGGTTCTACATTTCTTTTAACCGAGATAAGTATTACCTTATTTTCATACTATATCTTATGTGTACTTGGAGCACAGTACAGACTTTGTCCTCAAGGACTGTAAAATAACTAATTCACAGCTTACATAATAAACACTTCATATTTTGATAAAATGCTGTCACCTCAGGTGGGCATAAAAGCCCATAAAAAACCTATTAAATAATTTTTAAAGTAACGTATACCAATAAGAAAAAGATAGGTAATTCATTAAAAAACCCTCTAGTGTCTGTTAGCTAAGTGCAACATAGTAGCCAAAACTGGAATTTATCTTCTGCCTGACAGATACCTCAAAAAAGATAAGCATTTATTTTATTTTCATCTGTAAGGAAAGGATCTTGGTTTTATCTTACAGCTCAAAGTATGTTATCTCTCACACCATACCTCCTAATTCTGAATTTGTGCTATTGTGCTATAAGTGTTCGATGGCTTACGGATTTTTCAGGGAAGAAACAAGGGACACATTCTGATGGGGTGTGTGAGGTGTCATTTTAATGCACTTGAACTTTGCAGAAATGAAAAATCTGGAATAAAGTAAAATGATTGCTTTTCAAAGATGTCTTTCAATTTTCTTTTAAAAAATCCAACAAGTTTCACAAAGCATTCATTTTTTTTTAATTTAGTTTACCATATGAACCACATTTGACTGATTCAGTAGCTATATGGTCTTTTCAGAAGGTAAACTTTTTTCCTTCTCATTTTCATTGGAGGAGAAAGGAGAAATGTGTTTTAACACATTTTCATTTTCTAATGAAGCCCTTCTAAAAGAAATGATATGCCTCGATCCACTAGAAAGATAAAATGCCTTCACCTACATGCTCTGTGATCATGAGAACACATTATTACTGCATCACCCCAGACAAATGACACATACCTTCTACATTTAGTTGCCCATTATTTAAAACTGAAAAACAAACACACTTTCACACAGAGGTTTACAACTTCCTTGACTAACTGCTTGGGTGACATTTTGATTACAAGTCTATTTTGATTTGATATTTTTTTCTGTTGTACTTCCTATGTTTTACCTTAGGGAATAAATTATTAAAGATAATGCTGGTTAAGTTTAGCTTCGTATCTTATGAAAACCAGTGTGAATATAGTATATTTTCCCTTCACATCTTCAAAAATTTCTTTAAGGATTTCCAAAGGACTCTTCGTACCAGTCTGGCTGTACAAAGCTGATGTAAAGTGTATGGAAATAGAATATTCATTCCCTTTAAAGACAGTTTGTACTGCTTACTCATAGTGTAAACAAGAGCCATGTCCCAAAATGCTTGTTTCCAATGGACTGATTTTTGTTACTTGTTCAAAATTTAATTCAAACAAAACTATCTTTAGGAAAGGGAATTTGTTGACCTGTTGATCCTGTTATAGGATTTGTTGAATCCTATAACCTAACAATCTAATTTTTATGACTCTCTTTCACTTATGCACATTACCAGATGTCTGTTCACATTATAACCCTGTGGAAAATAACTTCATTATGTGCAGGTAACAATCCATCATTATTTACCAATTATAAATTCATTAGAGACTGTGGAAACACCCTCCATTCTGTCTGGTTGCTTACAGTGTGTGAGGCCCATCTTTAAAAACTGTTCAATTTCAGACAGAGTTCTGTGCTGCCATCCTGAATGACAGCTCTTCTGTTGCAAATACTCACTCTCCTCTTTTGACATATATCCTAAAGGATTTCATTTGGGATGCCCAAACTGAAGGCTGTGGCACTTACAAGAGGAGTTTGCAACACCAACAGGAATTTTTTTTTCTGCTCCCATGAGCGTAGTAAATGACATTAGCTTATCTGGCCATGCCTGGTTTGAGATCAACACGGGAAATGACACCCCCTGGGTGAAGTTCCTAACTGTAACTGGAAGTGATATGATATCTTTAAAAAAGGGTGATCTTCTAATTAGCAGCAAAACAGATAAAGAGTGAGCAGTGAGTAGGAACAATTGCAATTGGTATTAAATTACTTTCAGGAAAATTGCTTTTCCTGCAATCAAGAAAAAATGCAATATGGCTCTTGAGAGATAAGTACAATTCTTCTCAATCTTTGGTCAATGAACCACAGGTGCTGATACCCCTTCTTTTCTTGGTCAAAAGTTAAGTGATGCATCAACTAAATATGCTGATAGTCTTTTGGACTAATGCCTTGTGCATATATCAAGAAACCTCTTTTTACATGCTGAACAGTAATGAGCATCAAATGTTGCAGAAGAAGGCAGACAGTGCTAGTGTGCCCTGTATATTTAGGTGGGATACAGTTTGTTCAGAGCCCAGCTCATTCCTAAGCAGTTGTCATCCATGTGCACGTATGCTTCCTGCTGCCACAACCACAGGTCAGCCTCAATCTGCTCTTTTGAAGTTACTGTGCTGTCTAAACCTGGTGCTTCAGCCAATGTCAGACAGATCTCAGCCTTCTCTTATTTTATGTGAAGTAGTCAAGCAGGACGATCTTTTGGTTCTCATCTGGGTCTAAAGATATCTTCATTTATTATCTTGTCAGAGCCAGTGCCAATGCTAATTTTTCAGCAAATGCTGATAAACTCCTTGATATTTATATTGCCACTACTCGGACCTATTTTTAAGAGGGGCTTAAGTGCAAAGCTGAAGACGGAATATGAATTATAACAAGATTACTATATAGAAATGTGTAAGATAAGTTCAGTCTGGATATATTCAAGACAAGACAAGGAACCCTAAGCAATGCAAATTTTAACACTGGTTTGTGAACAATTGCTAGATTGTATGAGAAGAAACTAGTGTGTCCCCATGCTGCCCGTTGCACACCAATGTTTGCTCAGTGCATGAGCTGAAGTGAGACTCTAGAACACCAACACACTTCATGTTCTTCGGCACATTTACAAAAATCACAATGTATGATGGAGAACTTTCAAACTGCTCAGGTGCCAATCTCAGCCACAATTTCCTGAGACTATTCAGTTCATAATTGCACATGATAACACAAAATTAAATATCCATATTGCCTAACTATATGTTTATACTCTAATGGCATAATTAAGATACCAAATTTTACAATTAGTGTGGCTTTACTCAGTAAACAGCTTTTCAAGGCTTTATTTTACTAATTTTAAATTACTTGTAGAAAACAAAAATTCGTATGCACAGTACGGTACACTTTAAGAACATTTAAAACTGTTTAATAATGCATATTCACAAAGGGACAAATTAGTAGACATACTTGACTATCTATGTCATGATTTTTGAAACCTTAGCAGTACAACTTTAATGTTCTGTTATTATGGTTTATGTCTGATTGTTTGAAATAATTTCTGGGTTTGAACTTTCTGAAGAAAAAAAATTCTCACTTTAGAATTGTGTAATCCATCAGCAAANTTATATTAAAAATGTTTTTGAAGGAAATCAATGGACTGACCTGAGGACTGTCACTTTTATTTCCAAGCAGATGTCCGTTCAATATGGATGCAAACATCTACTCGTGTATTGTTCATTATTGTGTTCAGTGGTTCAGTGGATATTTCCAAAGATAAAAGATTTTGTGGAAGCCTTGGTTCCATGTCTCTTTTGGTCTTGGAAATCTTGCAGTTAATTTCACCGGTATTTGCTTTTTAAAGCAAGTATCAACAACCATTCTCTACTATAAAAAGTAGCAAAGTACAACAAAATTTCTTTTGCTTCCAGATGCCAACAGGAGGTAAAAAGCTGTTCTCCCAGGATCTTGCTTTACAAAGTAATATTTGCAACACTTGGTACACAGCAAAATTGAAGGCAACACTCAATCTTTGTCACCAATGTATTTTCTGTACCATTTTTTTTCTGTATCTAAGATAACTAATAATTCCAGAAACATTTATACTGCAGAAAATATTAATTTTCCAATGCCTTCTCTTGGAAGTGCCTAAATGTTTTAAAATTAAAGAAAATAAAGAATACTTTAGGGAAAATAAAAAGGTACAGAAAGTGTTATTTAAAAATAGTAGATGTTTCAAACAAACTGGGAAACTGACACAAACACAGAATCCGGTCTAATACCACTGGTGGATAAACTGTGACCAGAAGATTAATAGGATGTGTCTTTGTTTCTCCTCTTTGGACTAATGATTCCAATTACACAGCTTAGCTGAACTACCACACCTGTTTTAGAAAAATACCAAGTGGTTGAAGAGATGTCCACAGAGCACTTAGGGAACTGGTTCCAGTGACTAATTGTCCTCATTCCTAACTATTGTGTCTATTGATTTTTCTTGGCTTTAGCTTGCATCCACTGGATTGTACCATAACATTTTGCCTGAGCTCGCAGAGCACAGCTGCACACAGACCCAGGCAAGCACGCAGACCACATAGTGAGAAATTATTCACCTAATTGAATAGGGATCTTGCCTCAGGAGTGACTGACAGAAAACAGCTTCATATTACATGTAATGTTTCGATCCATTTCTTATACTCTGTATTTATCATTTGTCACTTAAGTTTTTGACTGAAACACAAAACTATGTGATATCAAGCAATGTATTAGAGAAGTCTATTACATTGTGATTTTGATTTTAATCAAAATTACAACCTCAATAAAACAGCTGTTTATTTTGGCAAGATCATATTAAATGACCCTGTCAACATTCTTTTGATCGCTTATTGAGAATTATCCAGCATTAAGTGAATTATTTAACATGTCAGATGTCTAACTGCTTATTTAAGAATTAAGAAAACATACCTAGCATAAGATGGATCTTCATCCTCTTTTTTCAAAACTCCCATCAGAAACAGTAACTTTATTGCAATTTCTGAAAATTGTCATGGTTTCTCAGAATTATTAGAAAGCAGCATAAGCAGATGATAACTATAACTTTAAATGATGTAAATGATCCATATTATCTGTAAGACTCTTAAAGACAAAAGGCTATAATAGAACCTGTTTAATAATGTACCTAGACACAGTTGGAAACTTTAAAAAAATAGTAACAATCATTTGGAAAACATATATAACCAAATACAGAAATGGAGTATTTGTCAAACTCAGCCTGCTAATTAACTTCATAATAGATTAAAAAAAAAATCCTCTCCCTTATCAAGTGAAGTTAACCATAGTTCTGATGAATATAAATTCTCAGGATACATCAGCAATGGCAAAGTCCTATTATTCTTCATCTGAAGGCCTATACAGTATATTATATATCTTCCAGCTCCTTTCAATACTAAACATAACTAGGTGAATAACCACTGAAAACAAGATTTTTCATCCTAAGTTTAATAGATTAATATAAGTATTGATTTTTCTGGATTTATCGTACAGAATTTTAAGATGCTAGAGATAGAATTGCTGGGTAGCTTCTAGTATAAACTAGAAGACACTTCTAGAGACAGGCAGCTCTTCATTGGGCTAGCAGACTGTAATGATTTTCCTTCAATAACTGGTACAGAAAGGGAAAAAAAGCATTCAGGATTGTGCAAGGGGAAAATAACAACCTATAAGCGCTTTTGCTTGAGATGTATGTTTTTTCCTTCTTTCATGTTCAGAAAAGCCCTTACAAGTAAATCACTGGAAGTTATGTATATGATCTTTAACACTGTTTAATGATTTGAGGTTTTCCTAAAGAAAGAATTGGCATTGGCTAGCCTTCAACCTTCCTCAGTACTTACCCCCTGCTGCTTAATACAGAAGTGTGAAAGGACTTAAGTTGCCTTATAAAGATTGTTATGTAGGACATCAATAGGATAAATAGGTTGTTTGAAAGGTTGTCTCTCTCCAACAGGCATCATGCCCAAAATGAAAGAAATCATTTGAAGGTGTTTGGTAGAAAAGTCAATCACCCTCACCGTAGCTATCTGTGTTTAGGCAGAAACATGCAGACACAAAAATTGTCCTGATGTAGCAGCATACTCAAACTGATCATTTACCTGTTTGCTTTTTTTGTTGCTGTTTGATTTTTTGTTGATCTTCGGAATGCATGATTTGCTACTTTGTTATTATTTTTATACCAGAAATACTATTTTTTAATATTAATACCAGAAATATTATTTTTATACCATACCATACTGCAAAGGAAGGAAATTGTAGTATGGTATATTTCAGACTGAAGGTAAGAAATACCATGTCAAAGGAAGACAACATTTGTCAAGAGTGTGTATTTTAAGGAGAAGGGCAATGAGTATATTAGAAAAGATGTAGACTTCTATTTACTATCTAATGAATAAGGAATACACTGCTTGTAAAAAGAAATCGCAATTTAGGCATTCTGGTTATTACAAATTCTTCAGGTATTTGAAACCACAGATGGAATAATTCCATACAGTGAGACTCATTATTACAGATGATAGGTTCACTTGGATGCCATGCAGGAATACAAAAAATGTCCCATTCTCCTTGTGTAAATGCTAAAGTAACAGCAGATCATGCTTCAGAGTTTAAGCTGCATCCCTGACCACATTTAAATCAGTTCCTCTCAGTAAAAAAAAAAAATCTTCTTGCAGAGCAACCTGGCTATAGTCTGCTCAATGCTCTAAAGCAAAGGCATTTTGAAGGACAACATGTTACTAAGCTTTGCCTTATAAGCAAATAAAGAACAGCTAAGTCCTGGCAAAACATTGCCAGCAGATATGCTGTAGAAAAAAATAAGACCATGACCTGTTCACAGGACAGAAGGAGAAGCTGCATTTATTGCAGCATTTCATTGCAGAGACTGACCCTGAACCTTGCACTACAGGAATTGTGCATTCTTCAAAACACTTTGATGCAGGTTCTTATGTCTGTCTGTCTGTCTCTTTTCAAATGCTCATAACCATTCCCTCCTTACTGCAAGAGGTTCCTATGCATCCACTCTTTCTATCCCTGATTTTCACCCCAGTCCAGTCAGGAAGAGCTAGGTTAGTTTCAGCAGGTTATAAAGGGACTTTTAGACAACATGGATCATTTTGATGGAGGATGTGGTGAGCGTTGGGAACAGTAAACTGTGCAAAAGCATATATGGTCAAGCCATAACCAGTGTTCTCCTTGTCAGGTGCTGGCCTAGAGTTCCAAAAACTGAATTTAGACCATGATTTTTATAAGCAAGGACAGGCTTTTCAATGAGCTCCCTAATTATAAATACACAGAGAAGGGAAAAAATATATGAGTGCAGTCAGACAAATTCTAGATACAGTAAGGAAACTAACATTTCAAAAAAAGTCAGGGTGAGTGTGTTAAAAAAAAAAAAAAGGAAAAAGAAAATAACAACAGAGATTAAAGGAGCAAGCAGCTAAGTTACAGATATATAACTGAAAAAATAAGCAATACTCATGACTACAAGATGTCATATTCTAGTTTTGAAATACTGCTCCACCACTGTATTTACTTCAGTACATCATAGAGGCCGCCTGAGCCATCTGAAACCTAGAACGAAATTAGTAAGAATAGTAAATTCTCTCTTTTTTTATCCCCTTAACTCATATGTATTTGCTCAGTTTTTTGGGTTTTTTTTCCAAAGCTGTTGGAGTCAGAAAAAGCTTGGGAACCTTTCCTGCTCCTCTGGCTGTTTGCTTTACTCTCAGAGCTCCACAAAAAAGGCTTAGCCTGTGAACCAAGCTCGTGAGAGCATTTGTCTCCACTTCTGGTTGATAATAGATATAAAAGCTACCTGCTTCTGGTAGCCATTGGCCATTCTGTCCTCGTGTTCCTGGAGGTCACAACACAGCCTGTGCCTCTGAAACTCTGATAAGAACCAGAAATAAACAGGCTCTGAAACAGCAGAAAGAAGCCTCATCTCATCTTTTCGGGACATGGGACACTGAAACAAGGAACACAGCTGGGCCAGATGTCAGGGGAAGAACACCTCCCCCCTGGCAAAAGCAATCCAGTTAGTAGGTGGAACAGCCCACTTTTTTGTCCAAGGAGAATTAGGCTTTCTGAAGTGATCCAAGCTAAAGGGTCTCAAGTCAGACACACAGCTAGTAAAAGTAATGTTTTTAGGTTCAAATGAAACAAATATCTTCAGAGTTGGTGTTGGGGTTTCTTGGGTTTGGGTTTCTGATTTTTTGTGTTTTGTTGTTTTGTTTGGGGCTTTTTTTGGCATGGGCGTGATAATGCTACAGAAAACAAAACAAGACATCCTTCTTTTGTTAAAATGATTAGGCAAAATTTAAAGTTTCTTGCAGAAAAAAAATCTACTGACAGTTACACACATTCACATTCATCCAAGGGCAGAACATATCCTTTGGGAAGCCATATGTTTTCAGTAAGTCAAATTTCTTCTGAAAAGATAAAAAACAATAAAAGCAGCCAAATTCCTAAGTGACAACTTAGTAGTGGGGAAAACCTGATTAGAGAATAATTGCAATTCACCATCCTTGGCCTGGCTACAGCTATGTGGTCCTGACCTGAAAGGGAATGAAACCCATCTCAAGCATTGCCTATGTTCTTTAACAGAGAGGATTTGGGGAAGGAAAAGCACATTGAAGAAATTATGACATGCAGTAAACTGGACATACAATTACATTGAGAAAGGCATTGCTAATGCTGCAAAATGCTGAAAAAAGGACATATCTTTTCTCTTACCTAGTGGTCTGAATTTACATTTTTAAGAAATCAAACTGGTGTCACAGAAATAGGAGATGATCAAAAACTACAAAGAACTGGAAAAATGCAAAGTGAGCTCAAGCCTAAATTCACTAATGTTCTCAGTGAGCTGTTCAAACTTTTTCCTTAGCTGATAATGGGGAATACTGATAACTTTAGGATTTAAGGTTTTTTTCATGTTTAAAGATATAAAAGGGCAAATACATAAAAATAGTCTAGAGATTAGATTAGGGGTCGGATTTTATGCTTCTATGAAGTGACTTGGCTACTAGCTAGTCCAGTGTAATAGGAAGGCAGATTATTAATAATCAGGATCAAAATGCCATGGCAGGCATTCATCCTTTTATCTCAAACATCAACAAAATATTATTCCCTCATTTCAGGATTGTTTTATCTGATTGCCAGTTATGTTAATTAAGGTTCTGTGGTTGTTTTCTTGTGCATAGAAGCTTTTGAAATAATTCCAACTTCATTCTCGTTCTTGGTGGTCTTATTGTAATAACAGCATTTTTAGTCACAAACTTTTCAGTTATAAAACCGGCAGCACTGTACTTAGAGGTGGACTTACATTTGGATTTAGTAATTGAAAAGTGTGGGATGAGCATACATAATGAGATTTTGAGTGCTAAACTCTTTTCCCATCATTTTGCTCGAGTAAGTGGATACTAAAAATGTATATAGGGGCATTTTACAGCCAATGGAAAGAGAGATTTCTGTGGTCTAGCTAATACCCTCCATTGACTGTATCATGAGCTTGGACATCTCACACAATCTTGATAGGCTCCTACTTGTAAAAAGGGCCTGAATTAATTTCAAGACCATCATCTGATGTAAAAATGCTGGGAAGTCTGGGCCCAAGTTAGTTCTTTAAGTCTCTCCTAGTACTTGTCTGTATCTTTAGATGGTGGAATACTTTTCAGTCTCTGCATGCTAGTTTGAAAATCTATAAATGTATTTAGAAATGTATTACATAAAAGTGAATTTGGAAACCATATGTTATTGGTATTTTTTTTTCTTTTTTTTTTTATTCCTCAGGTCTTTGCCAGAAGGCCTTTTATTACTGAAATATGTAATAAGGTGAGTGTTTGGGTTCACAGCAAGCACGTGCACACTTATATACACTGACTCTCCCACTGTTTCTCATCCTGGCATATCCATGAATCAAATCATCTCATGGCTTTTGTGTGTTCCCGAACATTTTTAGGTGAGAGACTGGATGTTTTATCTTTCTATTCAAGCCTTTGTTGTTCTCTTGATGAATTGCTCTCTTAATGTCTTGAAAAAATAAAGCCATCAATATCAATAATAGTGCCAATGAACTGTGGCGAACTAAGGGATAAAGTAGATTAACAATATTGCAGGTCAGAGGCTTATGATATAATGATGATGATGATTACTGGAATACAAATTTACCTCTACAAAAAATAATATTGTAAAAAATTAGAATAAAAGATAACTTTAAATTAAATGTAGCCTGCTTCATCCTCAGTAGGGCATTAACTCTAAAGTTATAGATGAAAATACAAGATATTTCTATTGTTTTTTACACAGATGCAAGGCAAAACCCAAATTAAACCTCGCTGTGATATTAATAAGTAATATATATTTTAAGATACAATATATTTCATGTATAATACTATAAAACTTGCACTCAAACCTGATTTAAACAAACTTCATCCAACTAAATAATATCAAGTTCAAAAAATATCAAGTTAAAGAAAATGTCATGGGTTTACCAGCAAGATTATTTCTTTAATTTGGGAATTAATGCTGTCTGTACCCTACCAGAATGCTTTTAGAAGTAGACATACAATACTGTCTTCTTTAAATCTTTTAAGAAATTAACCCCATTGATGTGATAAATGCATTTTCATTTGTGCTGCTGATAAAAAGATGGAAGTTGTCTTTTTGCCAACTTCTGCTTATTCATATACAAGATATTAAATGACTTAAAACTGTTCACGTCACTGTGTAGTCACTTTCCAGTCAGATGAAACTAAAGTCTAAAGCATGCGTTAGTGTTCTCTTCTGCCACACAGTAATTGGTCTAACCTCTCAAATGAAATTAAATTTAACTTTCTTTTGATGACTCAAGTCTGAAAGGAAATAAGCATACCTATATTTAAAGCTCCAATTACCTTTCCCTTTGTCTTCTTAACAGAGATAATCTGGAGCTTTATCCTAGCAATACAGATGCTAATTTCACTATCTGGGAAAATCACAACTTGTGACTTTATAAGACCACATGAAAAACTCCACTTCTACTTTCCTATTGTTGTCATCTATAATAAAATTTTGTGAATAATTTTCTTTTTTCTCTCTACATCTGACTTTTGTACAATTCATATTAGTAAAGATTTTCCTTCTTAGCACAAAATAGAGAAAAATATATGAAAGCTAAAATGACTAAGAATCTGGAATTGTTGCTTTATATCTAATAAAGACATATATATCAGGTAACCCCCTAGAAAACATATTAAAAGTTTTTTATCAAGAAGTCTGTAACCTGGAAATTAGGAACCCAAAAATAGACCCTTAGAATTTACTCCGGGATGATGCCTTCTTCTGAAATTGCTTAGTACTAGTGAGATTCAGTCTCATGTCAGCAATGACCTTGCTAGCACACAGAACTGACATGGCGCTTTCCACTCTAGGCAAAGTTAAGACTGGGCATAATTTTATAGACACCTATTGTGCCTTTTACCCCAAACTCCACCTTCTCATTCCACTAGACCTATCAGATCCACCAAGACAAAGTGCTAATGTACCTTACTGCTAACCTCGTTTGGTCAAAAAGATCCAAGTTATTTGGCATTTAATCTGCCGAAACTGATGTCTTTGTGGCTGAAATGGTTAAGGAGCAATTGCACAAGCAGTTGTGACAATGGATCTAGGCTTGCTGCTGCACTCCTGACACACACCAACCCATCTCCATTCTCTCTTCCCCAGGCTTCTATGGCCCTGGCAGAATTTGCTGAAGCTTCTAAATCTGCAGAAAAAAGGCCCCATGCAGGATCAGCCAAAGTTCAGATCTGGTAAAAAGGAGGTGGCAAGAAAAAGTACTCAAGAAGAAGCAGGAAGGAGAGGAAAGGTTTAAGGAGGAAGCCAGATTCTGGGAATAGCAGAGGTTGCTGGAGACAGGGACCTTCTCAACCTGCCTGGAGGCATCAGGATAGCAGAGGTGACAGACTGCACAGCACTTGTCCCTGCATTCCCTAACCTTCCTCCTGCCACACTGAGGGGCATTTTGACAATAGTTTCAAGAAGACCAGAACTGGACTCCAAGTGAGAGAGAAACAGAGCTTACTTGAAGAAAGACATGATTAGGTAGTGGACTGTTGCAAAGAGAGATTTAAGTGCATCCAGAGCCTTTAAACCCATTTTGCCAGAGACTTCAGCATGGAGTTCTGAAATAAATAGAGGAACTTCCCACCTAAGGTATTTTTAGCTTTGAACTCCCTCCTAAAATTAGGGCAGGAGTAGACGTTTTCTCTTTTCCCCAGCTGGAGATTCCTGCTCCAGGCCACCTGTGACTGACTCAGTGTGTGGGGCAACTCCCTACCTCACCCCAAGGAAATTCAGCCAAGTTGATGCCAAAAATCTGCACTGATAGAGCTGATCTCTTTTGTTGTGACTGAAGAAAATCAGTGTGTTTTTTTCTTCAGCTGACAATCTGAAGGAGGTAAGGATGAGCAGCTGCTGTGAGCCAGAACTGGCACCCCTGGACCCAGCAGAAAGAATCTGTCCTTGATTGCAGGTCCCTAAACAACCCCTTTCCCAGAAAACACAGGAGGAGGAGTGTGTTACCCCTCTCTTATTCTACAGCGTAATGATTAAATCTCTCACCTCAGACTGGGAGACAGAGTTTTAATACTTTTCCTGCACAGGGTAATGTTCATCTGCATGTTTTGGATGTCCAGTTTTCAGATTACTGAGTATTTCAGAGCACGATAATTTGTACTTCCCTCTGCAGTGAAATCTAAAGCAGGATACAAAACCCTTTACCATCATTTAATTCTTGTCATCTAGAGCTTGTTCACCCAGGATAGGAAAGATCAAGAGCTCAGGCTCTCCCCACCTCTCCAGTGAACATTCCCTGTTTAATTTGAATACAAGCCTCTTCCTGCTGTCTCAAAACATGCTCCAGACAGCAGTGGTTTGACACAGCTCTCCGTCAGAATGAGCACCTCATCATCCGCTTGCTGAGATAAGCACTCGAGCAGAGAAAGATATTAACTACAGGATAATGCTGTAATGCTGTAACCACAAAAGTAAGAGGGGTGTTATATCATCTGGCCTCTCTCTTAATGAAGAGCAGAAATTACGATTTGATCTGGGTCTGCTGGCTGGTTTAGGCCCTGCCAGCCAGCCAGGCAGAACGATGTCTGATTTATATACCTCAAATATGTTTGAAACCTAAGCTAAAGGCAGTCACGTGATGATGTTTTGGCAACTCCAACGTATGAGCAGTGGCAAACTTCGACATGGAAGAAATTTAACTGATAAAAACTTCAAATTTTATAATAATCAACCTCTGCAGAGTTAGGGGACAGCCAAGGAGGCCCTTTGAGGCTAGGTATTTTAGACTTTGCAAACACAAAAGCTGCACAATCTATTTCCTACCCCAATAATAAAATAGCCTAAAGCAGGGTCTCACCACCTTAGAGGACAGTGCTTGTATGACAGCTATCCCCTGGCACATGGTTTCAGGAAGGGTGGGAGTAGGGAGAGACCTGGGAGAGCTTCCTGGTGCAGCTCCTCTCTGCCTTAGTCCTTTGCCCTTTAACAGCCAGCACTTGAAGTTGCAGTGACCAACAGTAGTCTCACCCTTTGGGGATTGTGAGTGAGCTCCTTGTTTACTAAGCCTCCAGTCCCCGCTTAATTTCTGCTGCCAGGAGTTTTAGGGTCTGTTTTCCACCAGCATTCATTAAGTTATCATACAGTGTGCCAAGTTTCCATCAGCCCAGCAAAAACTTTTTCAGTTCCAAACCCTGTTTTCCTGATGGCAGTGTTCTACACTGTTGGACTTGCAGAGCTGCCTTGGCCAGAGAAATCTACTTATGAAGTTAAATTTTCCTAAGAAGCTGATGAACATACACACTTCAATAAGGCAGAAGATTACTGGCCGCAGGGACTAGTGCTTTCTAAAATCAAAACAATGTGGAGGGGGAACAGTCAAACATAAAAACATAGCCACAAAAAAAAAAAACCCAAGCTGTAGACATATATTTGGACAGAAATTTGGACACAGATGCCCAAGGCTTCAGGTCCTATAAATCCAAAGACTGAGCCTAACACTGTGTTCCTGAAATTGGTTTACTTTTCATGAGAATCAGTGAACCAAACCTCTCCAGGTCTTACACAGAGATGAAACAGAAATCGGTGGCAATAAATGTAGCAAATAAAAATCTTTCCTGCCTGAAGGCTGAACTTCAATCCTTCTGAGCACATTCTGTGAGTATGCAGGTACCCAACTCCCAGCACAATTAAGTAAGTCCCTAATTCCTGTCCACTGAAGTAAACAGAGGTGAAGTCATTGATCCAGCTGTGTTCTGAGCTTGCCTTGGTCCGCAGATTGCAAGGATGTGACTGTAATGACTAACTGCTTTACTAACACTTGCTTGTTTCTTCTGTGACGGAAAAACTGCTCAGAGGCTGTTCAGTGGCACAAGGTAACTGTTCTAAGTAAAGCAGAATTTTGTGAGTGTTTTTACCACATAGAGTAGATCTAGAAAGCTGCATCCTTTTTTCAACTACACAGCACAATTAATGACAGGTCTGTGTTTTCAGAATGGGAGTTGGAATTTCTTTATCAAATGGGAAGAGCTAACATTTGAAGTTATCTCAACAACAGAGTAATGAGAAGTAGTCATTTTGACAAGGATTTTTAAAAACCTTCCAAAAAGGATTAAGGAACTGCAGACTTTGGAATCTTACATTCATATTAGAAAAACTAGTAGAAGCTCTCATAAAATATCCAGTCATCAATCAAAAAGTGATAAGTATTTTATAATAAAGAAAAATGGACAGTACTGTTGCAGAAGAAAGTTGTACCTCAAAAATTTACCACCAGTTTTTAAAGCTGCTCAAGAGCAGGCAGATGTGGGAAATACAGGTTATGTAATGAGTGTAGATTTTAAAACAGTTTTACAGCATTCATCTCCAAGAAAAAAAAAAGCTGGAACCATAGCATGTAAGATCCCCTCAAAAATTCAGATATGATCCAAGTATACAAGCAAAGAGTAGAACAAACCAGCTGATGTTACAGGAAAAGGAGATGTCCAGGATCTGCGCTAAGGCTTGCATTGTTCAGTATAATAATAAATTATTTAGAAAAGGAAGATGATTCAAGATGATTTCCTGTTAATTCAAGGTTTTAAAATTTAATATTATATTATTTGCTGGCTAGGTAATGAACTGTCAGGGGAAATGTAATGCTTATAAATGCATGATCATAAACAAAACCAGTTCTAATGAGATCTATACAGTGGTGGGCTGAAAACTAAATATTACTAATATAGAAAGTGATCTTGGAGTTAGTGAATAAGTTTGTAAAAATCTGTTCAATGCTCAGTACTGGTCACAAAGGTAAATAGTGGAAGTCTTAGAATAAAGTACAAAAACAAATTATTATTATTATTATTATTATTATGCGATTATTATAAATGTGACAAGTTGCCATTTTGATTATAATTTCCATATTCGTGTCAAAAGAGTATAGTGGCATACTCTTTTATGTTACCTTACAAAGGCAAAAATTATAATCAAAAGTACAGATTTCCTTCCATATCAGCACAGGTTAGGTTGACAAGAATTTGTAGATTTGGAATAGAGAAGGCTCAATAGATTATGCTAGAAGTCGCTGGTGAAAATCATAAGTCAGAGAAGATAAACAGAATGTAGTTATTCAGAAGCTTATAGACAAAACTAAGGTGCAACAAACGAAGTTATCAAGCACTAGTGTGCAAGAAAAAAAAAAGAGGTGTGCATGCACTGTATATGACTACTTAAGTCATAGAATTCACTGTAAAGAATAGTAGAGAAACCAAAATATGAGGTGGTTAAAAAGTAATATAAAAGGTATATAGTAAAACAATGTATCCATGGCCCTAATTGCAAAGATACAGGTGTGATTTCAGTAAATCTATGGACAGCAGAAGGCTGGAAAAAACAGGCAGGTGAAGTGTCATGTCACAATGCCTCTTCCCAAGGCATGAACTGCTCTCCCCAGGGAGAGACAAGATGCTTCACTCTGACCCACTACTGGTTGTTCTAATATTATGTGCCTAATTTTATCATGCCAAATATCTGAGCTTCTGTGGGAATCACATAAAAAAATTATTTTCCTTCTGACAATAAAACGAAACTTTGAAATCACAAGAAATACCTCAAGTTTGAACATTTTTCTTGAACTCCTTTTCCAGGCCACATTCAGATAAATTTCTTTGAACTGAAGGCAGCTGGAATACTTATAGGGATTCCAATGCACAATTCTCCCTCTAGCACTTTTATCGCACGTATGTCCACAGTACTTTAAATAATATTGAATATAGAAGGCCCTCCCTGGAGCCTTTTACAAGTCAGAGACAAAATTCTTATTGATTGCTGTGGGTTCAGACATTGTTAACTCATTAGGCAGGGATTGGCTTTATGACAATTGATTTAAGGGCAGGGAACTGGAAGATGCAGGTGTTAATACTTCACTGCTAATTCTGAGAACCTATTATCATAACATTTTACTACATTGCTTTCTTATTACTAAGTGTGGGCAGAACTACAGTGTGTCTCAGGCAGCATGACGCTCTCCCACAAAAAATTAGCATGGCTCTCTTTCTTATCTGGGAGCTTTGCCACTGGTTACTGAGCTGATTACTCCACTGAGCACATTCTGTACACTGCTCTTATTAACCAAAGAGTAACATTTCAGCAGGAGGTTTGCTGGAATTGGCGTTTCAGTCCTGCCAACAAATTTAAGGGATCTGTGAAGAGGCCACCCCATATGGATGCGTTCTCATGAAGTCTGCATAGGTGAGGAGACCACAGTATTTTGAAGAGTTAATACTAAATAACCTCTCTTCTACTACCTACCTAGCCAATAATGAATAATAAGGAGCAATCATGCTAAATGAAACTTCCTTCATCTGAGTGACAGATTCTTACTCCTTGGGACAAGTTACTACCTTTCATGTTGACGGCTGTGGAGAAAAATCTCAACGTAGCCTTGTATCTAAGCTCTTTGACTCACTGCACACAGTGGACTGAACTTTTCCTAGCACTGAGTGAGACCACTGCTGCTATGCAAGACTTATTTTTGCACTCTGGAATCTTGCATCCCAACCAGCAAAGCACTGCGCACAGCAACATCTGAATCAGCTGAAGTCAGTAGGGTTAGTTGGTGTCTCCTAACCAAGGTATTGCTGTAAGGTCTTCACGAGCAATGTTGAAGGAGTTGATCCTTTAAGTGCACAGAAGAAACTTTGTAAGGATTTTGAAAAATATTATAAAGTCATTTATGTCCTATTAAAAAAAAAGAGGACTGGCTAGGGTTGTCACAATACTCCCTGTGACTCGATTTATATTCTCATGATAAAGATTTAATAACACTATACTATACTGATCTGTGGTTAAAAATTCAATGGACTTTGCCTAAGTCTTTCACATAAGAGAGAGAATTAGGCAAAGTTGTAAAGGCCATGGGAATTGGATGGCAGCAGCTTATGTTACTGTATAATGAATGCATCCACTACCTTGTAACTTCACAATACTTCCCTACAGAGGTAGCAATGCTTCAACTGAATGTATCATAGGAAACAAAATGTATTCCAAACTAGGTAGGAAAATACTTTATGATCCTAGAAAAGAAATCTAATTCATCAAAACTCCTTTTTGTAGCATCTTATTAAACATAAAGCTGTTTACAAAATACTTAATCATACATATTGTACAAAGGCATGGTGATTTAGAAGGCACTGAAGAATGCTCAGCTAAGACAGAACTCTCATTTGGCAAAAGTAATGGGGAATTCAGATCAGAATTTTTCAAATATTATTCCTTCAGACAGGCCACACTATGAATTCTATGTATTACATAAGCTAGCAGGTATCCAAAAGCTGTATGAATTACAGAAGGGCAAACAGAAAGAGTGGACTTTCATCAGAGGGCAGATCAACAGCTTCTACCAGTTCTTTCTGCAGGTGGTCAATTGTGACTCCTGCCAGTCCTCTTCACTCCTCCATTGCGTGATAAAATGGCTGTTTCCATTCAGACCAGATTCTCACTGTGTTCATCATCTGGTACTTTGACCAAGTTCAGTAGAATTACTGTTCTCTCCCAGAGACCTTGACATAGATGATTGGCTGCTACACAGCTTTCATGCTGGAGAGTATCTAATTTTAGGACTAAGAGAAGCAGGAAAACAAGCCATGAGAGAGCAAATTGCAAGTATCTTCAGTTTACTGTTAGGTGCGTCAGTAGCTGTAAACACAAATTCATTAAACTGCTCTACTCTCTTTGCCTGTCCTCTCCATTCCGCTTCAGGCTGGGGTCCTGTCTCCCACTTATCTCATCAAAAAAATTTCTGTGTTTATCTGGCTTTACTAACCAGGGCACCTTTCCCAGAGGGCGGTGTTTTCCCAGGCTTGTTTACCTGTCTGAGGAATTTGCATTAAAATCTCACTCCAGTGATCTGGGAATTTAATATGTAGAACAGTGCTGGAAAGAGAACTTTTTTTTTTTTTGGGGGGGGGGGGGGGGGGGGCATTGAGTTTTGTGAGGGTTTTGTTTGTTTGCATTTGCTGATGTTCTAGCATACATCTCAGTATATTACTTTTGGACGTTTCCAGGTTTCCTAGACCTCAATCTGAAACAAGTTATCACTATTTAATATAGATAGTATAGTAACACTTAAAGGCTGAGGAGAATTGGATGAGAGTTCCCATCTCACTACCCATTACTATCTGCTCTTTTGTAAGGATGCAGCCAGTGAACTAAATTCATATATGTACAAAGATGTAAAGCCTAGCAGAAATCTAAAGCAAAATATTAAGCTATTATAATATCACAGGTAACATACTTTTGTAAATCTTGGAGAAAAAAATATAACATTGTTAATTTTTTTCAGCAGTTCTCTTCAACGTATTTAGTCAGAACAAGTTCCATCTAAAATGTGAAATGGATGTCTGTCGTGGGGTGACAATGTCCAAATTTTGCCACAGTCTCAGAGAAAAGTACATTCTGTCCTAATTTTCAGGGTTGTCTCCTTTAAATGACATAAGTTCATTAGGTGACATGCTTTTAGCTTAAAAACTTCTGAGGTATTTACTTTTAGGCTCCCATGTACACTCAGAAGTGGAAAATGGATGCTTATCTCTCACCTATTCCTCTCATTTAATGGGTGAGTTGGATTGGTACTTGAATTCAGTTAAAAGTCCCTGGAGAAGGCTCAAATGTTAATTGTGGCCAGGACTACAACTAACCCATGTGATCCTATGGTAGCATAGAGTGCATAATTGCTTAGTTGCTAGAACATTCACCAGGAAGTTCTCTCAGGAAGTGAGAACCGAAATTTATTTCTGTCTTATCCCAAGGGAGTATTCCAGCACACCAGTGAAAGGTACCAAGCAACAGGGTAACTTGGAGAAGATGACATCCCCTGTGATGTGCAGGCAGGAGTGACAAGGCTAGGAGGAGAGCAGACTGAAGATGTCCCTGCTGCAGCCCATGTTTGAAGCTGGACCCTTGCTGTGGAGGAGCAGGGCTGGGCTTCTATCCCCAACTCCCAGTGCCAATTTTACTCACTAGACAGTGACAGTTTAATATAAAACACTTATGCATTTCATGATCTAGCTGCATAATACCTGTTCTGACCTGACCACTGTTTTGGCGTCGGGCAGAATAGTTTTTCATCTGTTCTTGTTAATATAGAAACAAGGAGATGAAATGGATAAAGGCCTAAGTTATCCCCGTTGAAGTCAGTGGCAGACCTCCAATTCAAGTGAGATCAGTAACCAAACTTAAATTATGAACTCAGATCCACAACACAAACTAATAGCAAAAGTGAGATTAAAAAGATAAACCATTGGCAGGGTTTATACACAGACAAACCAGTCATACTCCTGAGACATAACTCCACTTAAGCAAAACTGTGATCAATAAAAATGGTACACAACAACTGGGACCATTACAGTAATCTTTCTGTAAATTGTAATGTAAAAAAAATGAATGTAAAAAAAAAAAAAAAAAACAATCCTGATTTTGGTAGAGGCCACATGCTTGAAATATAGGCAGGATGCTTTGCAAAGGGACAAAAGTTTGTTTAATCCTGAAACACCACTGTCATCAGAATCCCATTTCTTTTGTTTTACCTATCATGTCTGACTGCAGCCACATTGTCCCACTAATGCAAAGTCTGTGTGACATTTGTCCACCTTGGACTTCTCCTTACAGAGGGAGCAGCATAACTTTGATATTTTTGTACTGTGTTAAAGGTATCTTCTGTGCTATGTAAATGGCAAAAAAAATTAGACAGAATCCTCTTACCTGCTTTGATATTTTCTATTTCATATAAATATGAACAATCCTACACTCAGTGATTAGCACTGAATTTCACAGAGACTGTTTTTCAGATCTAGATTCAAGCACATAAAATATTTGGTGACAGCATGTAAATCCAAGGTTCCATATCCCAGAACCTGCTCCAGAAGCATCCTCTGTAGCAAAGTCAGGTGTGTGCTTGGGGGAGGACATTCACAAGATGAGCATCCTTGATCACAGGACAGAGCAAAAGTGATACTCTAGATGAAACTCCTTTGCAGCTGGGCCCTTGAAGGTCTGGGGAAGCATAATTTTAGGTACAGTGTAGCATAAGTTTAGGTGCTGTGTGGATGCCAGACTCCATGCAACAAGCATATACCTGCAGGTGAAATGAAGCCGCAGCACTGGTGCCGGAACTAAGCTGTGAACATTGCAGTCGTCAGCTCTGTGGCTGGAAAGTGGGGAGAGAGAGGTGGATGCACAAATCCTCATACAGACAGTCTAAATCTTGTTATTTAGTATAAAATAGATGAGTCAAAACCCAGGATACCTCTTTCCATATGACTGACTAACCACCAGACTCTAAAGCCAGGTTTGTATGGCTCACTGGCTTGTGAAATTGCATGCTCCAGCTCCACAAGAAGGGTCTGAAAGCACTTTGTGTGCCTTATTGCTGCTCTGCTCTTCAGCTTCTGTCGGTGTGTGGCTAGGGGGGTTCACATTTCCCTGGGAGGGAGGTGGCAGATATGCGTATGAATTCTTTCAGGGTGAGAAGCAAAATTAATTAAGTGCTTCCTTTGCAACTGCTATAATCCCTGGGCTTTTGTGTAAAAAGGTCCTCGTCCAGTCAATAACTTTCACAAGAAAAGCTGAATCCTGCCCAATTACTTAAGGGAATGGTTTCAAATTTCCACTGCAGGGGGAAGGGGAGCAAGTGGCAGATCTCAAATAGACAGAAGCACTTTTGGCAGACATTCATTGAGCACCTCAGTGTATGTCAGCTTAATACATATGTCTGACTTCTCTAGTGACCCTGAGCAGGTCTCTGCACAGTATAAGGATCTGGGGCTCCATGTGAAGTATCTGTTTCCCCAGGCCTGTCAGGGGAAATTAACTGAAACTTTTGGATTTCATTCTACACTTTGGATCCAAAACAGTTAAGAGCTTTGGTGCCTCATTTATAAATAACTGCCTACTTTCTTCAACAGAGTGCTGTCCTCTTTTGGACTATATAAAGCACAGTGATAAATTTGAAAATATCAAACCCTGATATTTTAGAGAATTAAAACAGAGATCAGATTATAATTAATGGCAATTAACATGAAGTAGTTGGCCAAATTTTCATTTTGTGAGAGATAAGGAGGGAGAAGATTAACCCAGATGTCATGAACTGTCAGTGCCATTTTCCATGTAATGCCCATCCAATGCAGACGTTAATTCAAGGAAGCAGAATATGCCACAGACTCTGATTTGTAGGTATAAAGTCATAGTTGGGATATATTTGTTAACATCTTATATTAAAGCAGATAGCTTTAAAAAATGCTGAATAAATAGTAATCTTATTTTTGAATCAGAAAGCCAGAATCAACAATTTTCTGCTCTTTCAGCTGACTCTTAAGAGCCATTTGTCAAATCAGAGAAACCAATAAGAGAATCATGTTTTACAAGTGACTTTGCTCTTGAATTGACTTGGAATACATTTTCTCAACAACCCTTCTTCCCATTAAACTCAAGCTGTTGTTTGACAATACAGTAAATCCAGATTAGGGGTTTTAGTACCAAAAATATCTTGCTACAGGATAAAAAAGCCTTCTAACATAGCCTGAACTCAATCTACCGCAAGCTTGTTAAAACCAAACCAAAGCTGGGGTTCCTGTTATGCTGTCAGGCTTTATGCAGAATCAGGTATTGTTTGTCACTCCACTCTAACTTTGTGCCAGATCAGGTAGCATTTTGCAGCACCTGAAACTGCCAGAAAGTCCGTATAGAAGCATAAAGTCAACATACTTTGTTTGTTGTGTACTCTGGGTAATTCAGCATAGATGTGATTGTTTGCACATGACTAATCCATATCCTATTTGTATTGCTGAGTCACCTGGTAAAGCAGAGGCTCTGTAAGAGTTATCTTGAAAGCAAAATCTTATTTACCCACCAAGGGAATGGAAAGGAAATACAACAGAGTGTAAGCAAAACAGAAATTAATTATAAAACCTAAAGGAGCTGAGGGATGCCAGCAACGTCTTTTATGAAAATGTGCACTCAGTGAGATTGCACTTAACATACACTTGATGCACACACTCATAGCCACTGCCTATAGCCAGAGAAGGTCCAAGGAATTGGTCGTGCCGTGTGAGGATGTTATAACTGCCCAACACAGCATGTCTGGCACTGGACCAACCATATGCAGACTGAGGATCTCCTCAGAATAGCAGCCCAGGTATTTGCCCACAGTAGTTACCACTTGGAGGGCATCCTGTGAAATACCTGCATGATTTGCCCTTTATGTTATAAACAAAATGGATATAAACAGGCTAGTCACCCTTTCTGGAAGGACCCATATCCCAAGCACTTAAATCCCAAACACTTATATAACTTTACACTTGTGTACACATGTGGGGAAAATTGCTTTTTCATTAATTCTGAATTGGAAGAACAATAGCCTCTTCCTCTTTTCAAAAGAAGGAGTTTGGTGGAAAAATAATTAAAAAAAAAACCACAACCACATTTTCAGAATTATAAATCTTTTAATATTGACTGCACACTGGTAGAATGAATTTGCTTGTTCCTTATTCTTTGTAGCTGTCTTTTTTAAAATGCTTTGGAGTCTTGGTCCATTTGTTAAGAAAATCCCTTTATTTTCTCATCAGGCTTCCTACAGTTGTAGGACAATATCCCATTTCCCTCATCTTTTTCCTCCTCTCTCTCCCCCAAACATAGCCTAGGATGTATCTTCTTGTTTGAGAGACCAATGCATTACTCCAGTACTAGTTTTTAAGGTAAACAACTTGGAAAGTGTCTTAGGCTGGCGCATTACTGGATCTCTTCCCTTCTAGATGAAGCAAATTAGAGTGAGAAATGCCCTGCTGCTTTAGCTTCTGATCACTCTTGTATTCACAGAAAAAAGAAAAAAAACAAACCAAAACCTCCACTAAAAGTTTCTTGTTGGTAAACTGGGCAGAAAATATATATTGAAGGCATAAGTGAAGCCAGTTGAAGTAACCCACTCAAAGAAAACCGTTAAATTTTTTTTCCAGTGTGCTGTATTCATTTGAGGTTAGTGGTTAAATACAAAAGATTTATATCAGATTTTCCACTTAATGAAAGTGTTTGTGTGGATGATCTCTGTTTAGTTGCTGTTCACAGAGATTTTGCAAGATGTAATTTTCAACAAGGTAGCTGACTATCTTATTGAGACTATTATCTATCAAAAGTTCATTCAATTAGGGGCACTGATTGTAATGCAACATACCTGTCGTTCCTGATTTCTAATGTTTTTTCTAGGCTGGAAGAGGAATGCCTTACTGGAGAAACTAACACATCTACTGTTCCAAGAGCACAAATTAGGTCTATTACCTGAATATCCTGTACATGTAAAAAATAACTAACTATATAATCCCACCTCGTGGTACATGTGATAATGAACAGGAAATAAGAAAAGGGAGAACTCTTACGGTTCTTCTGTAATACATTTATTGTGGTGTCATTAGGGGAAGCCAGACTGAACACAGGAGAGTAAGATCAGGAATCACGTAGACATCCCATTTACATTCACGGGAATTATTCACATATACCAGTGTCTGAGGTGTGCAGCCCTGACTGTCAGGTGGAGTTATTGCCTCCACACTCCTACCAGGACTCCAGTCTTCCTCTCTTGTGCTTCCCAGAGAGCCACAGTTAACTTGGGGCTCTGCTTCAACTGGTCCTGTTAAAGCTTTCCGTTGCCAATACTGCCCTCAGTCAGATCCAGCCTGTCACCTCTGCTTTCCCTTCTCTCTACAGAAAAAAATGCCAAGAGGCAATTTGTCTACAACAGCAATGAAGTATCTAATAGAGAGTGAAATTACAGATTTGAAAAAGGTAACTATGTAAATAAATCAAATATTATTTGACAGGACACCACACAATGGTATGAGCAGTAAACTAGAATGCTGTAAATTCAACAGAGCACACAGCACAGATTAGAAACCACTAGCTCTTGAAATGCAACTATTAACGTGGAGTAATTTCTGAGTAAAGTCCCACAGGGAAAATCTTTGACCTTAATTTTAATATATATTTTAATTAACTAATTAAATGAGATAAAAACCCAACTCAGATATCACTACAGTTTGCTTTTGGCACTTTTTTGAGACGAATGGTGAAAAAAAAAAACGCTTCTTTGCTGGGATTCTTTTATGTAATTTGCTTAGGTAATGATGTGATTTTTGTCATGACCAAAAGTTAAGTCATGTACTTAATCAGGAAGACTAACCCACTGTTCTCCAAGGACTGAGGAGGGGACTTTGACTGGATCTGAGCCCCTGGCAAGTTAGACTTCCCGAAGTGATGGTTGCAAAAAAGGACAATAGAGGTCATTGACATATAAACAGGGGGATAATGGTTTGAAGTGGGAAGATTTCTTTGTGGTATGCTGCAGTTGAATCAGACTTGAAGCAGTAATTAATATACAGCAAATGAGTTCCCTTTGTTATGTATGAGGTCAGATGAACAATCCCTTCTGGTCTTAAAATATATTAATTTATGTATAAGGGAAAAAAAATACCCTCACAAGGCTCTATCCAACCTGAGAGAATCAGTGGAGTGAACAAGGAATAGTAATTAATTTTCTAGTTATTATTTTTACAAGAAAATTGCAAAGAAAATCTCAACAATTTTTTAGATGATTCAAAGTTTTCCAAACTGAAAATACCAACATTTCAACTGTTTAAACTTTGCATTCCTGTCTTTTTCCCCCTCCCTTTCACCAGTGAATGAATGATGCTCAGGGATTTCACTCCATTTCTAGTCCACTTTCTGCCACACCCTTCTCTCTCTATTATTCTCAGGAATTCGTCATTTTTGAAAACGTTACAGAGTAGTTCTAGGAAAACTGAAGGTCTCCAGGCCCTGGCTGTTTCCCCCCAGCAGTGCCTCTCACTGGCTGCCAAAACCCACACAGGGTAGCAGCCAGACACACCCACAGCCCTTCTCCCTTCCCTCTGCACCCTCTCTGCTGGTGGCTGGCAGGAGCTTAGTTTAGGAGCAACTCCTGCAACCGACCACCACCTGCACTTTTCCCCAGGGAAAAGGATCTAGGGCTTTTATGGGATGATTCAAAGTAGCTAGAGCAGTTTGGAAAATCTGGGCTTCTGCATTTCTCTCCTTTTCCCTGTCTTCAATGAAGTGTTATATGGCAAATGTGATTTGTCTTGAAGAGAAAAAACGAATTAGGAACCTTGCACATGTCCATAGAGTGAAATCCAGACTGCCTGACAAAAGGACCAAACACAAGTTTATGATTGCTACAAACCAGGACTTAATCATATACTCACAGGTTACAAGGAAAAAAAAAATTAGAGTGTTGTCTTTAGACAATTTGCTAATACTCAATATGTAAAGTTTTCTTGAGTTGCTCGGCAAGAGAGTGGGGGAAATGCAGACTCTATCATTAGAGACATTTAGGAATAGTTTTATCAACTGTTGGATCATGAATGTGTGAAAATAGCACTCCAATCCTTTCAATTTGCTATTTAATTCGTATTTAATAAAAGCATTTAAAAGAAGAAAAGGTATCACAGAAAGAGTTTTCTTAAACTAGCACAATCTGGCACTGAAGAATTTGGAGGGTGTTTTATATGGATTTTTGTGGGTTTTAGCTGGGTGGCTAAAGTATACTACACTAATTTTTGAGTCTGCACTTACAGACTGCAGCAGAGTGGAGACTAAACAATTAGGTGTGTTTGCTCTCTGAATTGTGATACTCTAGGTCTTTCATTGATTTAAAGGTATGTTGATCATATTTTATGCTTTGATAGCAGATGCCAATCCAAGATTTCAAATGCTTTATAGTAGTTAATCAGCAAAATCTACAGGATATTTCTCCCTTTTTAAGCCAGATACTATAATGCTGAAAATGCAAATACTTTATATGTACTAATGAAAAAAAATGCATGATAATGAAAAAAAAATCTTTTTTTGTAACAAGTGTTAGGAATCCTATTTTGTATACAGAGGAAAAGAGTATAAAAGTTGATAGTCAGTCAGTTTACAGCAATGCAACATGTACAAAGTACCAAACAACCACTCTAGCAGCAACCACACCTGGGATATGGATTTTGAGAGGTGCTCAGTACCCATTAGTTCCTGTGCTTCCTCAAGTAAATGCTCAATAACAACAACCGGAGCTGGAGTTCATACAAATAGCCATCTGCCAGTTCCCTTCTTTACCTTCTAAACAAGGCTCCTCTCGGTCAGAGATTATAGGATGAGAGAGGCTTGTGTCTGCTGTGACAGCAATGGGAAAATGTGCTAAGGAGAGGCTGAGAGAGAGCATGTGCTGCTCCAGGCAATGCTAATGAGGGGGCCATTCATTAGCCCAGTAGCCTTCTCTGACCTAAATCTGCCCTGATCTGTTAACATTTGCTAATATGTAGTTTACTATAATAAATGAGAACAAATTGTACCAGCTAAATTGCCTGTGAAGTTGCAGTTTCTCTTTGCAAGACTTGAGTGCCTATTTGGTGCATTGGCTTGTTCCTTTCAGTCCTGCTCTGCTCCCTGCACCACTGGCCCAGCTCCCCCCTACAGATCCACAGGCATCCAGGAGGTCTAGGCAAAACAAAATCCCTACCACTGAGTTTCACTTGGTTTCATTCTGAAGTCATGCAAAACCAGACGCCTTATTTTTAGAGAAGGTAGTGAATGAAGTTCACAAATGACTTTTCTAAGAAGATTCCAGACAACCTGGGCTGAGATTGGAGTACATAGGTCTAGACTGAAATGTTAAGCCAAGACAGTACAGCTCAGAAGATCAAGCTCTTTTGCAATTGGGTACAGTAAATTGCTGATGCATATGCTGCCATCGGCACTGTTGACCACAGAATCTAGTTGAATAAGTAGAAAAATTAAACAGTTGCTCCTTTAGCTGTTCCTTTTCTTAAGATGAAGTCTGACATGGCAGACAACAACAAAAGGAAGGGGAAACAACTTTTTCTCATTGGCTGTGAATTCCCTTATACCAGTGATGCACATGATGCATGTGAACAGATTTAAGAAGCTAAACAAGACAAAAAAGTTCTTTTTTCCCTCCATGGGTTTAGCATGCTGATGATCCAGAAAGCTGAACCCAGTTCATTTAAGAGTCAGACAACTCACTCAAGTCAACCAAACCATCAATGATTAGGAAAGAGGAAGAGAAAGTGTGCTGCTCCTCTTGCATAAGAGGAGCCGAAGGAACATAAACTGAGAGGTAATAGGTCTTTCTGTAAAGTAAAATTCTACACTCAAAAATCCTACATATTATTTATCAGTGACTGATCAATTTTGATTATGTAAATATCAATAATAGAACCTAGATGTAATATCACAGAATGGTTGAGGTTGGAAGTGACCTATGAAGGCCATCTGGTCCAATCCCTCTGCTCAAGCAGTGCTGCCTAGGGTTGGTAGTACACAACTTCCTTGGGCATCTTCTGCCAGTGCTCTGTTACCCTCACAGTAAAAGGTGTGAAGTTCAGAGGGATCCTCCTGAGTTTCAGTTTGTTCCTTCTGGTCCTGTCACTCAGCACCACTGAAAAGAGACAAACTCCTCCTTCTTTGTACCCTCCCTTCACATATTCATACACATTATTGAGATACCCCCCTTGCCTCCTCTCCAGGCTAAAAAGTCCCAGCTGTCTTGGACTTTATCCATATGAGAGACGCTTGTAAAATTATTTGAAGAAAAATGTATATATTCCTTCTCCTGAGAGGTGAGGGGATAGAAGACAGGATGAAATGTGCATTATTGTTTGATTATTTTGAACTGTCTCTCTTTACAATAACTTGAAATCTTGTGTATATGATCAATAGAATCTAAAGAGTGATTCACCCCATCTTAAAGTAGCTGTCTAAAACAGGTGAGATGAACTATGCTCCACAATTCCCTACTTCAGTAAAGAAGGCAATAGTACAGTTATTCACACTGGAGAATAAACTTGGACAAATTGTATATTATAAGTTACATATACCTCTAAAGAATTTGTTACAACATAAACTACCCAACACACTTATTCTGCACAGAAGATATGCAGGGCGTATTCTAAGGTGCTAAACTAATACCATGGTCCCTAAAAATAACATTCAAATTATTTTCAAAAAAATCTTTTCTCAACAGCAGAAATCCCATGTCTTTGACATAACAAGATTTGAAGTTAAACAGTCCCTGGCAAACAAATTTACTATAAATATACTATTATTTGGTTCATGGGGAAATACTATGGCCTAGATCATAAAGGTTTTTAAATCAGCCACTCTTTCTGGGGTAATTTAGGAAGCAGAATAAGAGACAGGATAACTGTCATTGCAAGGAAGATATTTAATTTATTGGATATTGATCACATACCAATTTACTGTAGAAATTCAGTTTTGCTACACAACTGTATTCCTTTTGTTTAATCAATAGCCTCTGGTTTGTCTGAAGCTTTTTGCACATGAAGGTATGTACAGTGGGAGAAAGGAGAAATTATGGATGAGCTTCAGAGGAGCTTTGATAGGATACAGATTCAGCTTCCTGTTAATCATCTGGATATCATCTGGAAAATCATCTGCTTCTTAAAAAAAGAAAACAAACACCAGACATTTTTGGCATGAGATTTAAGTTGCCTGGTATTAAACAGCAGCTGTAGATCAAGTCCCTCAGTAGTAAACCCTCTGCCCCTCCTTCCATAGTGATGCTAATTTTAAATATTTAGGTTTCCATGTAGATGAGATTGTGTACTTCTGGAGACACATTCATGGATTTGCTTATAGAAAAGGGGTTGAGATGAAATTAGGTGTGTTTTATTATTTGAAGACTTGTTATACTTTGCATGTCAGGAGAGGTTTAGTACTGTAATTAATGTTTCCATGAATTAAACAGAGAAGTCTACTACATATAGTGACATATGATTTAAACATTTTATGGTTGCTCTATCATCTGTTTAACAGAATTTGTCAGTTCATATTTCATGTTCATTTGGAGTATCAGTGAATCTCTGATTGTTCTTCCTCTAAAATACCAGTGTTGCATTACATGGGAAAGAAATGTAAACTTATAGTACTACAAAGAACAAGAGAGTCTTTTCAATATTCTCCAGGTACTCAGAATATTTGACATGGAGTTTAGGCGCAGATATATATCTGGGGTAGCACCTCTAAATACTCCTTTTTGGTCCTGAAAATAATTCCAAACACTGAAAGTTGTATCAACTCTTTACACATCCTATTTCTCTTCAGAGTGCTGCAAATAATATTTATAATATTTTTGCCAGTTAAAAAGAATATAAGCTAATAAGCAAGTAGATAAACATGCTTTACTGGAATATCTGAATTCAGATTTTCAAAACCTTAAGGTTCTGAAACAAAGAGAAGAAGTTATCAAGATAGTTAGATACCCACTCTCATTATTGCCAGTAAGGTCTTTGACAGATAAGAAAACTTCAGAAGTCCAGGTACTTTTGTACCTGTTGTAATGACAACTGCTAGATATTGTGAAAATCCATTTGATAAGTGAATGGTTTTCAGTCCAGTTGACAGTCAGTGCACACTAATCAAAAGGATAAATCCAGCTTGGTTTACTCTCACTTGTTTTTCCATTATCTGTCTGCAAATTGGGTCTTGAGGAGTTTGTGACTTCAATTGTGACTCTGACATTGGATCTGGAATAACTAGGAAACTCCATGAACTGAAATCTTCCCCAAGTGAAGAGGGCTGCAGTCAGACATTATCTTTCAATATTCTGAAAGAAAACAGTACAGTAGCTGAAACCAGAAGGAATGCAGGGGAGCCCACAAGAATCATCCGCAATGAAATGCATACAGAGGATGTCTTAAGAGGTTCTACCAATCAGAAGATAACCACAATGTTATTTTCTAGATAAGTAAAGAAGCTTAGTAACTACCAGAGACTGAAATATTATAGTTTATGATTTAAACATTTTCATGAACGACTTTTAAAACTGTATTAAAAAAGCTACAAAGAAGACTACCATACCCTGAAAGGGGCTCTGAGAGGCCCTGGACCCACTTGTGGATGAAGTCCTTTACTCCAGTTCACAATGCATGGTCCAGACAGTTTCAACGACAGAGCTGATCTCATCACAACTGTACTGCTCCTGAGATGAACACAGGAAAAGCTCCACAGACCATTCCTTAGGGTTATACCAAATAAAGGATGTTCAGAGATAAAAATTAAGCCTATTTTACTCAGGGAGATGGAACTACTATGCTTTGAGGTTTTTTAAGATTTTCATTTTCAGAGAAAATGATGTGACATAATTTTGGTTATGATACACTCCAAAGCTGCTTTCCAAAAGTATACATGAATTCACATTAACCAGTTTTGCTACATACATTTAGCTCTTTTTTACTATTGAAGCTATTAACTAACTCAACCCATATTAAATTAAGAAGCTATAAAAAGATTGACACATCATTTATTTTGAAAGATAAGCTTAATTGAACATATGAGAAGATCTTGTTTTTTAACCTGTAACCACACAATGTGGTGAGACTGCCACATAAATGGACTGGGCAAGTGAGTGATGAATTTTGTCTCCAATATTTTTGAGTTTTATTATATCAATGAGGAGAATATAGAGATATACACTCAAATGAACTTATTCCAGACAAAAATCAGTAATGAAAACTGGAATATAACAGAGAAAGAGATGAAGATTTCAGGAGAGATAAAAGAAATAATTCCTTTCCATCATTTTTTCCTTAAATTCTTTAAGATTCTGTATTCTAGTTACTTTTCAAGGCCAATGATTAACTCTCCCCATTTTAATCAGGAGAAATGTAAAAAAACCAAGATTAAATAAATCAATTGGGTAACTATTTACCACTTTTTCATTCCTACCAGTGAATCTTCTACATCAAAATAATGTGTTCCTTGAACTGCTAACCAGTTTTCCTTAACTAGCCCATGGGGTGGTTTAGTATGTGCAGAACATTATTTACACCTAATGTGGCTTAATCTTTATAGCAACAGACTTTTCCAAACAATAGTTTATAAACACAAGCCATTTTGTTATTACTCCAGGAGCAAAGGACCAGATTTTTCTCTAGAGCATATGGCCAACTCTTTTCCTCTTTTGAAATGTGCAGAATCAAGACGAACTTGCATCCAAAAAGCTGGAAGTAGGGTTTTTCCCTCTGTACAGCACAAAACAATGCTATTGTATGGATGTGATCACACATGCTGAAGTTAGCACACTGTTATGGCCCAGTCTGCTCAGTGAGTTTGGGGGAAGATTATTTGGTTAACTCTGGGTGATGCATGAGAGAAACAACAAAATTCTTAGGAGGTTCAATAACAAACTTTTGCTTAACCTTAATTTTTTAGAGCATTAAGGTAGAACAAGGTACTTGGCAAATTTTAAAATGTAGCCATTTTGGTTAGAACTGCAGCAATATTTAAGAAAATGTTTAAGGGAAAAGGAAGAAAGAGAAAGAAAGGATAAGATCCCCCCATAGGTCCAGCAGCAAGAGCTGGTTGTTGCAATTCTGATGTGTGCTGGTCAAAGCAATAGTTGTAGTCTTGGTCCGTCAGGGGTGGGGGAAAATCTGCTCTAAAACCACACTGGGGGTCTCTTTTGGATGAAAAAATTAAAAATCTCAGACTTTAATGGTGGAAAAGTCTCTTCCACAACACACCCAAAGACTGTTGACACTAGAATAATTCAGATTTATTCTGTTACGGTAGTGATAATAGAAGACATATAACAAATGGACCTGAAATTTATTACCATCAAAATAATTTAGAAAAAAGAAACTAGCTAAAATATTCTTAATTAGACTACATTAACATACTCTCTGTTCCTATAGCAACTGCAGTGGAGTTATAGAAAACGAGAAAGTACCCAAAACCTGAAAGTTTAACTACCACTCGATTGCCTGATGCTAGGTAGAATGAACACAGGAGAACCCTATTAAACATTGCTCATAAATTAACTTGATTTAGCCACAAAGTGAGCCCCAAAAGGATATTTTTTCAGTCATTTATTAAAGAAAAACTTGTGGTTTACATTCACGCTACATGAGCAAGTGTCGTGGATGAGTAGAAGACAACTAATGCTGTACATAATTTAGAGGTATTCATTTCGGACTATTTCTGCTCTGATTCTGTGGACTGAATACCCATGTTTTGGTTAACACTGATAGTAAGTCCAAAATGATAGGAGAGGATCAAAGAGTATCTGACTTGGAAGTGACCCACAAAGATCATTGTGTCAAACTCCTGGCCCTGCAAAGGACAACCATAACCCTTGATGACCTGACAGACAAAAATATGGAGTAACTGCTCAATCCTCTAACTTAATTTTCTTAGAAAAATGTAGAATAAAGCACCCAAGTATTACCAAAATCACCACAGAAGTCTCAAAAAAAGTATCTACTTAAAGTAAGAAATATACAATCCTTTATAAGCTTTACAATCAAACCTCTGGTTGCCTCACTCAGCATGTGAGAGTGATGGGACGCTGCAGATTTTTTAGCTGGAGCCACTAGCTGTTAAGCAAATATCTTTCTCTCAAACTATTCACTTCCCTTTTGGTTTTAAGTTACAAGGGCAAACAGAGCTAAAAGAACAAACTGAAGCAAAGACACACAGAAATTCTGCAAAGGAACCAACCAGAAAAAGGTATTCCTTCATTTTCTCATATTCGCACAAATGGAAATCTGAAAAGTGAAAGGCTAGTAGTACTTACAAAGTGCTGAGTATCTTGGGCAATTTAAATCCTTACTGTGAGAGAATGACATTTCCTTAGTGTAATTCTCTCCTATTATCAGAAATTCCCCTTTATTAATCAAGTTCAAGTAACACCTCAGTGTTTCCAAACTTAAAGAAAATGTGAACTGTTATGTTTTCCACAGAGCAAAAGAGACAGATTTTCTTTTATGGAACAAACAATTTTACATATAAGTGAAACAAAAAAACCCCAGAAAAATAAATAAATAAATAAATAAATAAATAAATAAATAAATAAATAAATAAAATAATAAAGTTCCATCTGGAAATCACATCCAGCTCCAGAGAGAGTAAAGTCCTGGAAGCATATCCCACATGGAAAGTGGAATTGTTACTGCTGTATGTGACAGTTTCATATACCTCTGTAATGGCACTTCTGTTGCTTTCCTCTGGAACTACAAAATATTTTACACCATGATTCAAAAATTTCATTCTATTTGGTATTCCTGACTTTCTGTCAGAAGCAGTTTCTATTCTAGAGGATTATAAAATATTGTTATAAATACATCATTTATGTAAGATAAAGTAATATGGACCAGTCTGGAAGTGATGACATTAACAAATATTACTGGTTTGAAATGATTTCTTAATCTATCTGAGAAAATAACAGAAATTTTTTCAATCAAGGACCCAACTTTCCATCCTCGCATTCCAATTTGAAGTTATTCGAAGAGAACAACCAGAGATAAAGAAACTCAAGACAAAGACAGACTGACTGCAAATGTCTTGGCTAGGATGGTATGACTCCATATTGTGGAATGCAAAAGAAAGACAGGAAAAAATTACCTATATTAAAAGTATGAAAACCAGAACTCCATTATATGTAAATGTCATATTAAGAACTTAGAAAGCAGAAATGCATCCAGTGATGAGGTCACTGATAGACGTAATCCAGGATTTTTATATCTTTAGGATTTTTAGATGATTTTCAGAAAATATCACACAATTTCAGATCTTTGATGAGAGGGAAAATGTTCCAAATGTACAGGACACCTATAATTGCACTTTCTGGAGCAGTATTAGCACTGCATGAAAACCCAAGAAAGGGATGGGTCAGTGGGATGCATGGTCTCATCATCATTAACCATCACACAGAAACCACCATAAGCTGCAATTTGTGTTGCTAAGATGCTGCTGCAAGGATAAGGAACAACTCACTAACAGCACTACTAATGACCGAGACAGACATCAAAGCCTGCCTTCTGGAGGCAAGCATTCTTACAGCTCTATAAAGCAGAAAATATCTGCAAAATAAAATACTTTGTTTATTTCTTGAGAGTGCTGAGAATGGCAGAGTGTAGAAAAGTTCATACTCCAGAGGTAGCCATATCTCAGAAGAAAACACTTCAGAAAGCTAGTCCCTATCATGGATAAAGCCATAAGATGGAGTTTTGTTTAAAAAGGCAGGATAAAGCAGTAGCTCCATAGGATTTGGAAGTTAACACAAAAGCTTGCATCACATGTTTGAGATAAGCTGAGGCCCATCACAACCAGAAATGCTAAATCAGTAGCATACACAGATTTCTGAAAAATTACGGATCTCCAGCAACCTAAATTCAGGCAGGACTTTGGTAACAGCAATCTTGGGATTAGGAACAATTTAAGGTACTTGACTGCTTCTACGGGCCTAAGTCACTTACTCAACACTTACTCAACAGTGTATTTGAAGAAGGAGAAAATTAGTTTTGATTAATATGCTAGAATTCTGTGCTCATTATATTCTTCTGTGACTGAATGGAAGCTGAATTTACCAGGTTAACACTGTCCTTTATTACCTTAAAGCAGAATTAAACTGTCTTTTTTTCTGAATGACTTCAATCTATATACCACCTTTAGATGTGGAGTTTTTTTGTTTTGTTTCGTTTGGGGATTTTTTAGGGTTTTTTTGGGGTTTTTTGGGAGAGAGAGGGACAGAGGGAAGGGGAGGACATCAGTAGTTCCCTTTCCAAATCATTTCCCAAATACAAAATTTTCTACACAAAATTTTGATCAACTTGTAACATCCATTTTGCCTCATGCTAAGACAATTCTTGCTTGCTTAAGTAAGGGAGAAAACTGAGAATTACTGGATTTGTCTACAGACATCTATAGTCTTTCCACGACCTTATGTCTCTCCACTCTGCAGAAGCTCCTGCCTTTGGATAACAAACTCTTGGAGAAGGAAAGCAGAAGGAGAGCAAGTCCATCTGCTAGCAACAAGAGCTTCCCCTGATGACCACCAATACTTGCAAATCCAAAGAAGAATTAATTCCTGCTTCAAAGCCTGAGGCACAGTAACTTCACTTTCACTCTACCTGGCCACAAACCAGAGCTGCTGGCCTTCTTATTATGAGGCAGTCAGTAAGAATTTGGTTTAAATTGGACCCTGGCTTTCCTCATTCCTGTGAATCAAAGAATCACAAAATACCTACCTATGTCTAGATACAAATAAAGCACAATTTTCTATTTTTATTGACATTTGACAACATTATTCCAAAAAAGAACTCACACATCCACAGGCAATGTGATGTCCAGAGACTGCACTGAAAGAACTGATTTACTGTACACAGTTATGAGGTAATTAATACATATTTATTACTTATTATTTTATTACGTGTTTAGTTTTGAGAGGCAGTCAACTATCTGCAAAGATTTTTTTAAAGCTGTTTTATATCTTTGACTTGTGTTGAAAATTACCACAATTATTCTGCAGGCAATGGGAATGGCTCTTGTTTAGTTCGAAAAAAATATGTCCTAGGGTCTCAGGTACCAAATTCAAACTCAGAAACAGCAAAGGAAGTTACTTTTCTCACTTATTTCATTAAGAAGGCAAAACATATACTTTGCCCAGCCTTGATAAGTTCCTATGAAATCAGACCCTAAAGACTTAGTACTTCCATGAATTCCATCCTTTCAGAAGCCTGCAGTCACAAAACCTGAGTGAAGCAAACAGGCACCTGCCTATTCATAGTCCAAGCACAGGGGTTGGTTTATGATCTGTTTTTTGTTTGTTTCACAGGCATCGTCCGCTGTCTGATGGATAGCATATTTGGTCACAAACCAAGGAAATAAACTGGTTGGAACTCAAGCACTGCAAGTTCTTCACTGGTACCCATTGTTGCATTTGTATTCTGGGTTTTGGTTTTATGTTTGGTTAGTTGGCTGGGGTAGGGTTTTTTGCTTTGCTTTGCTTTATTTTTGGGGTGGGTGCTTGTGGGTTTGTGGTTTTTTTGCATAAACGATTCTCTTAACAAAAGTTTGTGTCATCTTTTGTTGATTACTTAAATGCAAAACCTTGTTCTTCTAAATAAAGTCCTTTCTTTTTAATGAAGAGGAAGAAAGTGAAACATCTGATTAATCTATTCCTTGGCAATTTCCCACCAGCACAACCAGAGATATGATTGTTTTTCATAATAATCTTTTCCCTCAATAACTCTTAGTAGAAGTTCCCTTTAAACCTGCCATGGCTGATCCCTGGCAGTTCTCAAGTGCATTTGATTTTACCATGCTTCTTTAGGTATGTAAATACACTTGTTTTTACTATATTTTGCTATATTCCTTATGGAAAAAAAAAAATTAGGAGTTGACTGCTTTTAAAAATCCTAATAGTGACAATCATCCCATTGACTTAAAAATGTTTATGGGTCTAATTCTCCCATTCTCTTTCCTTTCAATATTTTGTACTCATCCTAAATTAATTTTAAAATGAAATAACACCTAAGAAGTGTTAAAGGAGGTTTTATTTCCCCCTTTCTTAGGCAATAAACATCTTGAGACTTCACAACAGGTCTCTGATCTGTTTTGTTAAAACACATCTTTATTGCACGAAAAGGTGCAAGCATTTCACTACACTAAAAGCTTTTTGCTGTGCTGAGCTCAGAGGAATAAACAGACTTGAATCTACCAGTGATGTTCTTAAAAAGTAATTACCAAGGGACTTTCTGAAAGGATTAGTGACATTTAATATGCTGATTAATTAGCTTGTAAGTAGTGATTTTGTAAAATCAAAAGTAGTTAATACCTGAAGTGTGTTTAATTGTACAAACAGAATTATTTTCAGAAAGGAAAAAGAGCTTGGTAACACCTTTATTGCCTACCTATTCTGTCTACCCAAACATTTCATTTAAGTGTTTTCTTACTTGTCAGTAACAGGCAGCAAACATCCCGTGGCCTTTAACAAGGGCGCGCCAGACTCCTGTGTCCCCGGAGGACACCACAGGGATGGCGGCATCCCCTCGGTGAGAGGGCTGGCACCGCGCAGCCCCGCTCGATCCCAATGCCCGGCACCTCCATGGCCCTCACCTCGGGGAACAGCTAATCGGTGCCTCTTCACCTGTAATTACTGCTACGCACTGCAAAGGGCTCCTGAAAGCTTCTTATGAGCTCTCAGTTGAAGGCAACCTTAAAAAGCTAATAAATAGCAGATAAATACCTTATAAAAGCCCAGTTAGAATTATTATTCGATGTAACATAGGAGTGGTCTACCTCTTTCTTGAAAGCAAATATAATTTTGAAAGGCTTCTTAAGTGGCTTGTCACACCCACATCTTCGCATGAACTTAAAGGAAAGTGTCAAATGTCCCGTTGGGTGAAACAGACTTTGGTCCTTCCCCTGTGCTGCACAGCTAAAATAGGGCACTTCCCTGGTTGGTCACTTGTACACCTACTTTTGTCTGAATTTTCTTGCATTCTAAGTAGTCTCCTTTATTGCAATCTAATTTTCAAAGTACACTTCACTATAAATATGGATTTAATGTGTTGTATAAATAATCTCCAGAAAACAGCGTGCTCATGTCTTTTGTGACTTTGGATATAGGAGTAGACCGCTGGAATTAAAACACAACTCACACTCTTAAAATTAAACAGCTCTATAATTGTTTGCAGAATGGAGGCCTAAATTACACCTTGTCTCTATTTCTAATATCTACAAGTGACATTCATTATTTGCTGTCCTCTGTTGTGTTTACAGTCTTTACTAATTATAAATATATATAAAACACTTTATTATTTGCTGTCCTCTGTTGTGTTTACAGTCTTTACTAATTATAAATACATATAAAAACCACTTATTTTATCAATTCTTTAAGGCCACAAATTAAAACAATTTAAGGAATACAAGCCTTGGCATCAGAAGCTGGACTTTGATGATCCTGATGGGTCCCTTCCAGCTCAGGATATTTTGATCTTATGATCCTACAGGACATTTTTTACCAGTGTCTCTCCAGACCCTTTGTTGGTCTTTACTGAAGTTTTCAGCGGAAAATTTGATCTGTGACAGATCAGTTACAAAAAAACCCCCAAAAAACCAAACCATCACATCACATTTAGTGATATAGTCTATTGAGCACTCTACTTAATCCACCAGAATGGACCAAAATGTTCCCAAAATAATTTACCAAATCCACAGCAGCTGTAGGACTGTGTTAAGGTCACTGGTAGACAATATAAGATAACACTATTAACTGTGAGACAGAAAAGCATCTTTCTGATGACGAGAAATGCCTACCCTTTTGTTTCATGTGGAGAAATGCCAACCTCTTTTAAACCATGCAATAAAACACCCATTAGCTGCAGTGTTATCCTCCTTACCTGATGGTTTGGTTTGTTTTTTTTTACGGTATGTGTGGCAACAACACATACTCCAAGTTTAGCATCAAAGAGACTCAAAGTTGCAGTTGTATAACAATTCGGTGAGTTTGGAAGAGTGAAGCAAAGGTTTCTCATCTGGGAATTTCTAACGCCTCAGCAAGGAGGATGTTTCTATCAACACTGCAAATCACAGAAATCCATGGGGTGCAGCAGGATTTGCAGGTTTTCCTGCCAGGCTGTTGAGCCGGAGGCTGACAGAGATTGTCTCAGTTGAAAGCTGCACTAGCTGTGCTTGGAACCTACTGTACTTGTGACAAAAACACATGCAGAACATAAAGTTAAATATCATGTGCATAGAAGGTTAAAGTACATATAAAATATATTTATGTGTATATATGAATTTACAGGTGCAATATACAAATGGGTGTCTGAGCATTCAAATCAAGAAACCAGGACAAAATTATACATTAAAGAACTGCAGCATGCATGCAAACTTTGTGGCTTTAGACAAGTTTTAGACAGCACTAGAAATGGAAGAATTTAAAACACACGCACTGATACATGCTGTCAGGTTTGTTTTCAACTATTTTTCAAATTTTGAGAGTCTATACATTACTTACTGGCATCATGAACACCTGCCAGGCTTATGAAAATGAGCTTGTTTTTCTTGTACTGCAGGTTCCATAATCATTAATACCACACCTGTGCATTACTGGAGTAAGTGGAAGTGCACATTGGAGACCAATTAGATTTGAACACACAAGTGCATTCTGCCAAACTGGACAGCAGGATTTTTAATGCTGTCTTTACGATCTTATACTAGCTTTGTTTGAGCTACAGATCAATTCATTCTGAGCCTGCATAAACCAAAACCATGGGAGACAAACTTTTGAGAAAGCAAAGCTTCAAGATCAAAGGTGTCTATGGAAAAAATATTTAATTCATTTGAAGAGGCAGACTGAGGTTTTTTAAGTTCAAGAGACTGTTATGTTTCTAGACTCAGACTTGGTGCATGAAGACTGGATTTACCACATTAAATGATACTCTCTAGGGCACAATGTATTTGACATGCTCTTTTCAGTGGTAACAACCATTTAAGGTGCATCCAGGACCCCTAATGCCTTGCCACCGGTTCATATTATGGCAGCTGGCATCATTTGTGGGGCCAAATGACAAAGCAAACAAATTAACAGAGCCAGGTTAAAAATAACTCTAACAAAAAAGTCATGATCTGGCTTCATCTAAGGCACCACAAGCAGCTGTGCTCACACCACGGAAAGGGTGGTTGGGGCAGGTCTGAGCAGGCAGTGTGCTGGTCGGAAAATCTGAAGACATGGCTACTTGAGGAACTGGTGTGGGGAACCATTCGCAGGGATACTCACTCTGTTCGCTCTCCACTACCTCACCCTGTCAACTTCAAAAGTTGTCCATGGGTATGGAAAGGTCCTCAGGCCACAGACACACCTGCTCTGCTGAGGGAGTAGTGCCAGAGACAGCTTAGGGAAACATGCTCAGAATGCTTGCAGCCATAATGACCTTCCCCATTGACTGCATTCAGGTCTGCTTTGTTACAAGGCTAACACTCAAATCTAGTTCATGAACTGGTCAGAAAGGGTTCTCATCATCCATCCTACTGGGCTTACAGTTACATTGTCACTTTTTAACAGTCCATTCAAACTCTGGAGATCAGTGTATGCTCCTAAATAAAGATGACAACAAGGGATTGTTTGCTTTTGCAAAGTAGCTTCTCTGGTAGAATAATTCATTTGTCTGAACTGCTTTTACATATTTTATAATTAATTATACACTTAATTTTATCTGTTTAAGAAAATTAGAGAATGAAGTATTTGGAAAGCAGTAGGAGAAGATCAAGAGATTTAAAATGCAAGAAGTCAGGCAGCTATAGCTAAAAATTTTTAACAAAATTCTACCACTTTATATTTAGCTGTTGCCATTTTTTAGACAATCACATTTAGTTTTAACTTGGAATGCTCTCTTCTTGTTGATTTTATTTTGACATACTTTATGGTTTATTTTGTATGACAGGCAGTGATATACATGTGTAAAAAGAACATTTGCTTATAATTTATGATATTAATTTATATTATTATATCAATTTATATACTGAAATATACACAAGGCTAAGTTTCTTGGGTAGATCTCTTTTGATCCTATTTTTAAATAGTATTATTTTATAAATAAGATGCAAGTCCAAGGGTTTAACATTGCCCCAGTAGAATTAGTTTCTGAGGAACACATTGCTCACAGCTGCAGTGAAATATCCATCACTGAAAATTTCAGCACTTTTAATTCCATCTCAGTGACATCAGTGGGATAACTGAAATATTGCTCACATGTGGTACTTGGTAAGGGCATGTACGATTTTATCAAAATTCTAGAAAAGTAATTTTGTGTTTATCATTAGCAGTTTTTTCTAACAAATCAGAACAAAAAATATTACTGTGGTAACATGGTGTATTTGTGGTGGATTTTTTTTTCATTATGATTAAAATAAGATGTCATTTTCTCAAAGTTTGAAATGATCAGCAAACCTCTTCCTGTTTATTTTAGTTTATAGCTTCTTTCTTTTAAACCCCCACAAATTTGGGAAATTCATAATATAGCAGTAGCTTAGCCAACCTTATAAGACTTTGCTGATTATAAGTCAGTCAAAGGATAACTAAATTATTGTGTCTGCAACTCTGTGAAAGCCGTGGTTTCTTAATCACCACTGCCAGACTTGTGCCCAGCCTGACCATGTGTGTGGTAGTACTGCTTTAATTTTGACACTGCACGTGTGGGCCAAGGTACACAACATCCCACACTGTGGCACCATGCCTTCTCATCCTTGGATCCTCATTCCTTGGATGTGGTAGGATGCTGACAGTGTTGTTGATACCTTTCTAGAAGATTGCTTTTTTTAATGCTGAGGTCAGTACAGTCCAAGGACAACTGTGCAATAAACTATTTGTTTTGTAGCAGTGCTAAAGTATTGCACCCTTTCATCCTATTTATTTCCTCTCCATAAGCTGAACAGCAATAGCGAAGACAACTGCAAGGAGAGTTCCTGAACCAGACGTTCCGTCTTTGGAGATTACAGCACACTACCAGGAAAGTATTTGAAGAATCGACATACGCAACTCTCTGCCCTGCTAAATATTTTCTTTGATGGATTGGGAAGTGCAGAGAGTTTAGTGAAAGGGAGAAATGACTGAGAGGAGATGACTAGGCTTCAAACCCGTAAGGGAAAACAACAAAGGAAAAACTTCACAACTGACACCATTATAGAAATGTATGCTGAGGGTTATCTTAGCTTACCCTAGCAGAAAACTCACTCGACAAAGTTGCTTAGAGTCAAAACAAGTGCCATGATCATTAGGAAATGGACAAACCTCAGTTTCACAGCATTCACTGGCAGCTAACATGGTATTTGGAAGGTGACATCTCCATTTCAGAGACTTCCCACACTGTGTTGCCTGAATGTCAGAGATGTACAAGAAGCTACAGAAACTTTTGCTTGTATAAGGTTCCCCAAAAGGATTCATACCAAGATCCCTTGCAGTTTCTCCTGATTCCATATTAACAAGATCAAAGAGTGTGTTGCAGACCACTGTTCATCCATCTGGCCAGCTGGTGCACAGGACTGGTGTTGGTTGCAACCCTGCTGGGATGTAGCTGGCACCCAGCCCATTCAGATCTGCAGGCTGCTTGCTGCTGTCGGATCCAGCCTGCTCTTTGATGCTCCGGCTTGGAAAGTCAGACTTTACTGGCAAACATAGCTATTGCAAGTAACCACTTGAACAGCTGTGGAAGTGGTGCAATGTGTGTTTGGCCAACTTCTTACTGGGATAGCACTTGCTTATTTTGTTTTATATAATAATTGGGAAAGCAAGAGGCAGCAGACAGCAGAAGGGGGGGAGCAAGTCCAGACGACACTACAGTCTGCTATGACTCACTGGTTTCCCAATGATGGCAATGGGATAGCTTTGTGCAAAACCTCAAGTTCTACTTGCTGTACTGCGACACTGGGTATTCATTTTGTGAGAGCTGGAAACTCTGTCTTCCTGACCTTGCTACCAGCTTTTTGTAGCCACCTCCATTCCTCTCCTTTAATATGTGACTCCCAAATGGGATAAAGTATTTCATCTCAGTCCTCACCAGAACACTATTTCTTTCTGAGAGGGTCACTTCCACAGGGTGCAGTCCTCCAAGTACAAGCTGTTCCAGCATGGGAGCAGGGCCCCTCTCTCCACACTGGTCTCCCACGGGATCACAGACTCCTCTCAGGCATCCACCTGCTCTGGTGTGGAAGCCCTCTTTAGGCTACAGGTGGATCTCTATATCCCCATGGACCTCCATGAGCTGCAGGGGCACAGCTGCTTCACCATGATCATCACCATGGCCTGCAGGGGAATCTTGGCTCCCACACCTGGAGCACCTCCTCCCTCTCCTTCTTCACTGCCTCGGTGTCTGCAGAGTTGTTCTCACATATTTTCACTCCATTCTTCTCTGGCCAAAATAGAACTATGCCACAACTTTTTTTATCTTTCTTCTTCAGTATTCTAGCACAGAGGCATTACCACCATTTCTGACTGGCCCAACCTTGGCCAGTGGCATGTCCATTTTTGAAGCCACCAGGGACTGGTTCTGCTATACACAGAAGAAACTTGTAGCAGCTTCTCACAGAAGCCACCCCTGTAGCCTCCCCACTACCAAAACCAGGCCACACGTCCCCATTACAGAAAGAAGTTTGAGAAATATGCTTCCATATTATCCTATTTAGCTGTTTAATGTGAATGTTTGAAGGCACACATTGAGAATCATCTGAAAAAACAGGGTCTAGACTAAACTAGTCATAAGGCTCTTTTTAGGCAGAAGGATAAAATCTCCAGAGACTGAATCACTCTAAATGCCTTGATTGTCTATTTTAGAAAGGTAGTGATCACTTCCCAGATGTGTCTTTTTCCACTGGCTGCAGAAGAAGCCAATGCAAATGCTTTAAAAGAGATATCAAACTTCCAAATTGCTAAAAATACACAAGATGAGTCCCAGCTGCAGCTCATTCTCCCCCCAGAACAGACAATCAGACATAAATTCTTCAAAGATTTAGGACCTAACTCCCATTCATTTCTCACTGTGAGATTCTTTAAACAGTTGACTTCAGTGAGAGTTTCACACCTAAAGGTAGTGAATACTTAACATCGGGGCTGCAAAACACTGATAAAAATCTTACCGAATTGGCCTGTGACTATTTAAGCAGATACAGCCTTCAAGCCCTTTTTCCTGTGGCAAAAATTTCCATCCCCACTGCAGAAAGGAACATATGTTTGAGCTTTAGGTACCATAATCCTCCCCCCCAAGGAAGGGGAGGAGGGAAGAGCCAAAGACATTACTGTCTGGAAGAGCCACTGCTAGGTTCAACAGAGCCCTCTTTCAGATTCCCTTTTGGACCACTTCTTGATCTTTCTTACCACAAAATGTTTACTTATTTTAAAAAATTATTTTAAAACCCTCAACAAACTAAAACAACAGGTAGAACACACCTGGCAGGTGTTTTATTACAGTAGCACAATCCTGAAATTACATCTACTTATTTTTATTCAAATTGACAACATTTCAACTTGAGTGTTCCTTAATGACATAAAACTAAGTCTTTTTTTTCCACTTTGAAGTTACATCATTGTAGATGTTGATTGTTACTTAACTTCCTACTTAGTCCCACGTAGGGCATGACTTGAAGACATTAACCATCGTCACTAATGTGGATTGCCTTAGGATGTTTTAAGTTTACTTGTAATGGAGGCAAACACTCACTGTTTTGATGAATTCTATAAAAGCTGAACATTTTCTGCCCTAGGCAAAGTTTTCAGAAAGACTTCATATGGTTCTTCTGGTTGTAATCAGTGTATTCAAATGATGCATAATTTGGTGTTCATGGTTTCACTGTTGGATGACATAAAGTCAAGTATAGTTACTACCAAAAATAAATTTCTGTATGCACCTCGGAATATTCACCATGGAGTTATGACACACTACAAGGAGATTCACAATTACTAGGAAATTATTTAAGAATATTTTATTATTTTCCTCAAACGCAAATGAAATTGCAATGGTTAATCACAGAGTTTGAAATAAATGGTCATGAAGTCTTAGTGCTGCTATAATCTAAAAGTAGTATCAATAGTTATACCAAATGGGCAGAAGCAAAGGAGGGTGGTAAAGCTCTGCACTTAGAGTAATTTCCATGAAAAATATTCCATGATATTGCATGTGATTATTGCTTACACACAAAGAAGTGCTCTTCTGCACACAATATGGAGTTTTTGTGGGACTCTAACTTCCAGACAGGTCCTGAGGCAAAACTTTCTCTTGCTTATCACAAGGTAGTTCATGTAGACAAGCAGCCTCCAAAAAAAGCATGTCCTGCTCCACTTTTGTTTTATAAGCAGGATGGGTCTCACTGGTTCATCTCTCCCTCCAGCTGTGGTTTTAGAAAAAAAGTTTTGTTAGTCTTTAGATTATTCTTTTTAATGGACTAAACTGGCGAATCTCCAACAGGGAGTAATGATCCTGAGAGCATGAACTCTTCATTTCCTTCTTCCAGATAGCCCTAAACATCTTCTTTGACAATAAATAAAACTGAACTGTGAAATTTTAGGAATAAGTAGACAGGACATTAATTCTGCCAATGCTCCTACAGGGTCAGGAAAGTAAATAAATGGGCCATTGGTTTCTATCTCACTCTATCAGAACTGAGATGTGTCAGAGTATAAGCAATGTTATTCTGCTTTGCTTCTGCTTTTTGCTGCTGAACACTACCCAGATCACTTCATTTACCCATGAAAAGCAGAAAATCTGAAATGAATACTGATTTGGATTACAAGGTCATCCAGGAGGACATGGGAAGACGTAATTCCTGAGCTAGCCTTAGTGGACAAAATAATTTAGTATTTAGTAGATGTTCAGTCCTTTTGACCTTCTGATATTAATGCTGCAGATTTAACTACAGGTATCTATATACAACTATATGTAATTGTCTAATGTAATGACTTGAGATTCCTTTGCAAAATGAATAAAAAACCTGTAATTATATCAACTGACTTCTTACTAATGTTATGAAAGATGTTCTAATTTGAACTCAGAACAGAAAATGTATAATATCTTAATTTGGTTGTGCTTAATTTAACAATAGGTAAATTATTTTTAATAATCTGCTAAACCCACTCTGATTTAGGGTTGACATTTTCTGGAAGTAGGTTATTTGAAAGTAGTGCTTGATTTCAGAGCATTAATAATATGCAAAAAAAATCAGACAGCTTCTGGGTGTGTCTTTTGCCTGAAGTGAATACATATTTTAAACAACGTATGTTTGGACTTGAATCTGTAAACCTGTGTTTATCTGATTTAAAATAATCAGAGACTGAAAATGACACCATTAGAATCAAGCCATAACATCCCAAAAAATGGGCTGGAGCTCACTACACAACCCCCTGTCCTCCATTCCCAACTCATCCACAGGGCTATGCTTGGTAGTGTTGTGGAGGAAACGAATCTCGTTAGATTAAAGAGAGTGCTTGAGGGTCTAGTTTTACAAGAATTTTTCTCTGCAGCCATGCTTCCTCCTCCTCCTCAACATCATCCCCTCAGGCTGACCTGCATTCAGGCTGTCATGGAAAGGGCCTGCCTTTGCATAACCACCATGAGTAAGGTCTCTTTCTTGTGCAGCTACACAGAAAACTGGATAAGGAAATTATTCCAACTCAGAATTAAAGTGTGTCTCTGCATATGTGTGTGTGTGTGTGTGTGTGTGTGTGTGTGTTATTATTTTTAAGGTCAAGTCAGTCAAATCAGTCCCCAAATCCTGGTGAATCTACAGTTAAGCTAACGCCACTTCCAAACAATGGTCACCAGAAGTTCCTTCCTACATGTGGAGATAATAGGGTAGAGAAATGGGAAACCTCTTTTTTGATATAAGCTTATTTTTAAGCTTTTAAGATATAGTCCAGCCAAACCTGTGAAGGAGGGACTTGTATTTGCTTATGTACAGTCACAGTGCACTCTCAACCTAAAACCAATGATGAAGAGAAGCTCTGGAAGTTGCCAGAGCTTGCAGTGCTCATATAGAATCAGTCCCCGAGTCTTCTGAAGAGAGCAAACCTCCCTGGGGGAAGAAAGACTTTCTGTCATGGACTCGGAAGTACAGCATACAAGCATTGCAGGATTCATAATATTCATTATTTTGAGAAAAGAAGCTGCAAAGACAAATGAACTAATTTTCTGAATTGATTTACCCTGCTTAATTTAAAACAGTTTCATATATTACTAGCACTAAATATGCATTAGGTTTTTCTAAGGACATAGTATTCCCTGACTGCATGAGTAGTTTTCAAAACTACAAAACTTGAAGTTCCTGCCCTTTTCATCTTTTTTTTTCTGCTTTTGTTTCTCAGATTCTCTCTTGTTCCACAGTTCATATAGGCACCCTATATAACATTGACTGCTATGTTCAAATACACTCCAAATGTTTTTTTTCTAATGTTTCTTTTCCTTGGATGTTAAAAATTACTCTCTTGCCACCTACTAACGAATCACCACCCTTACCAACACTCAAGAGAAGCTCACTTTGCCCAGAAAAGTGAGGCCCTTTGCTGAGGACTCTGGGAACCATAATACAAGCCTTAGTTACATTACATCTATTTTAATTTTAGTAGATTGTTCAATAATTACCTGAGGCATCATAAAGATCTTTCTCTTGGATTTTTGATTACTTTGCAAAATTAGCAAGTACAGCATATCTTACCTATACTTGAACACAACATGTTCAAGTGTCTGTATCTTGGTATTATGGCGTGAAACAATTGGACAGCTGGAAAAAATGCTGGAACTTGAAAAAGGAAGCTTTCCCACTGACTTTGATGGGAACAGGTACAAACTAATGATGGATAGCTTCAAAAATCCAAATTTAGCACTGTCCTTCTGGCTGGTTAGAAGAGCTCAGTGTTCCAGAGGCTTTGTTGATCTAATGTCACCCTAACGTTTTCCAAAGGAACACTGGAGAAGAAATTACAATACTGTCATACCAGTGGTACTGGGACAATTTTCGTTCACTTTAAATAAAAAAGAGTAACTTGTAAAGACATACCAAGTAATTTCTATTCTGTAATTTGTTTCTTTGCTTGCTTGCTTTTATATGTAGAAAAAAGCGTGTTCCTGCAGCATTTGTTTGTGTTCCCATGGTAATTTCCTAAGCGAACACCAGTGGTCAATGGAACACAAGCTGACAAAACACTGCACAGCTCTGCACACCCTACGCACCTGAACCAGTCATGTTGTCAGTAGCACATGAATGTAGTTACTTAGGACTTGTCAGTCTGGCTAGCAAATTCATGATTCCTGACTAAAATGTAGGTTTGTTTCTTAACAAAAATCTCTGTCTTATGAGATACACATGGAAGAAATAAAAACCAGGACAAAGTTTCAGCCTTACAGATCTTGATACTGGAGCTGTCAAACTTTTAGAGGTTCCAGGTTCACAGCGTGTAAGATGCCTACAGTCTTTCAGGCGAATATAGAAAGGTGGGAAGGAAAGTGGTGTCGTGAGCAATTTTATGGCGGCTGCTGCTGCAGAGTAGGGGGGTGTTAAGCCTCCAGTAATTTAATCCGTTGCAGGGTCCGGGCTTACATATGGAACTTGAACAATAGGTATTTACTTAAATTACATAGATTACCTCAGAGATATGGAATCTGTACGCCCTGCCCACTTCCCTGAACCTTTGGAGCTGGGATCCTGTGGGGAACATAATGGGCTTAATTATGGTGTCTGGACTAGCCATGTAGGACCCGGAAGGCAGGAGTTAACCTCACCTCACCTTTTACATGCCAGTGACCCCAGGCTTGGCTGGGAAACCCTTGGGGCCTCTGGAGCAGCTTCTGGATTACCACGACACGCGCTACCTGGTGCGATGGCAAGGGGAAACCCCGCGCGAGCACGGCCATGGTGGCCGCGCCTTCCCACCTCGGCGCGGGCGTGGGGCGCTCCCGGCACACAGGACCCGCTGCCCGCTCCCACCTCTCTCCCATAGAGAGGCCGAGGGCGGCAGCAAAAACCCACAGTAGCGACCACCGTGCTGCGAGGCGCGGGGCGGGACGGGGGCCCGGGGGTGCCACCGCCGAGGCCTGACAGCAGCGGGGCACGCCGCCCGCCCACCCGGCCGCAGCCGCCACCCCGCAGCCC
>VZRF01009063.1:385386-423028 GCA_013396875.1 Vireo altiloquus
GGCTGCGGCCCCCAACCGCGGTGGCGATATGGGCTGACATGGGCCCGGGAGCGCTGCTCGCTGTCGGAGAGGGCGAGGAAAAAGTTCTGTTGGCTTTCTTGGACAACGTGCAGTAGTCATCACGTTAACGCTGATCTCTGTGTCGGGAAAGCTGCTCTCGGTTTTCTTGGCGCAACTCTTCATTCCTTGGGTGGTTCTGGTGCTGGCGATGGTGCGGTCCCGCTCGGGCCGGTGCCGCGCCGTGCCCCAACCGGGGTAGCGCCAGTCCAAGTGCCAGCTGAGCAAAGGTTACTTCTAGTGACAAACTTTTATAAAGCAAACGTAAATAAGGTCAGCTTTCTAAAAGCTTGAAAACGGCCGAAGGACTTACCACATTTGTTTTTAATCGCTTGTCACTGAAAGATCATCTGTATTAGTCGTATTAATTTTCTATTACTTTTTCAAAGCAGATCGAGATAAGGGCTTTAAAGTAAACAGGAAGACTTTCAATTAGTTGTGGCTAATTCTGTTCAATTGCCTCGTCTGGAGGTCATGCTGCTTTACTCATGAAATGTGGATGGCTGTATTGACACCATATGGAACTGAACACAGGCATGGCTCTGAGAGTTGAATATTTCGAGGACTGGTATAGGAAAGTGTGAGGAGAAAGAAACTTTTTTTTTTTTTTTTTTCTCTTATGTGATTGAAACCTACAGATCTAACCCTGGATCTGCTTTACATTCAAACAACAACTGGTTTTGCTTTCTTTTGTATTTCATCCCTCTTACTCTTTTGAACTGTTTCAGTATGCCCAGTTAAGTTTTCTGTCAAAATCTAAGGATTTTCTTTTTGTATTAAGGTAAGCTTAGTCTAGTTTCTTAGCTTAGTATGCATCAATGCTGTTAAAATTCAGATGTGGTTAATAAAAACACAAGGGAAGAAATCACAGAACTTTCAATTTTTTAGAGATGTTTTAAAAAGCCTTTTTTGTTAGCAGTAATCCAAATTTGTCTTTTCCACTTATGTTCCCGAGAGACAATAAAACACATTGCAGGGCTTTTTGTTAGCACAAGCGACATTTTTTTAATTAGAATTCCCTTGGTAGTGTAAATTGCCCTTATGTAAGTTCACATTCCTTTAAAAGTGTGAGAAAATAAGTTCCGCTTGTATAAATAAGCTTTGGTCTGTTGTAAGGAACCCTGCTGTGATTACTCATTGGACAGCTGTGTCACTTGCTTTTAAACTGACAGAAGTACATCTTTGTAGGTGTCACCAAACCATGTGGTCTGGCCACTTTTGTGTAAATATTTCTTTTGTTTGTGACAAATGCCTTAGAAGTACCCAACTGTTTTTTCCTGCCCGTCTTAATAAGAACAAGGAAGAGTGTGGCATTGTCTGTTACCTCCAGCTACTCCAGTACTTAGACCTGCTATTGTGCAATCTGTAAGATAATTAATGCGTTCAGCTTTACATATGCAAAAAAGGTTTGACTAGTCTGGATTATTGTTGCAACAAAGTGCACAGGACAAATTGTAAAAGATTGTTTATGAATTTTATTGCTGTATGTCTCCCATGTTTTCCGTGGAAGTCTATAGTGGGTATAGCCACAGGCTATATACTTATATATTTAAGTATATAACTACTTATATATTTAAGTAGTTTAATTGCAGGCTTTCCTGTCCTCTTGGGAAAACAACAGCTTTTTTTACCATGTTCTCAACATACGCAGGCAAGATCCCCCAAGCAGGAGAGTGAAAGCTCTCCTGCTTGAGAAGGTCTAGGCCCATGTTAGGTTTTATACCTTCCTTTGACCATCTGCAGTCGCCCAGATGGAGAGCAGGTTTTTGAAACTCGTTGCATTCTTTCATGCCTTTCTTTTGTTCAAATACCCTGCTGAAATAAAATGAATGACTTCAGAATGGACAAGGAGGGGAAAAAAAATGAGCCTGAGATATGTCCCCTTCTTGGTGCCAGGTGTGAGTCTACTGCTTTGTACAGAAGTGGCTTCACAAAGTGGAGTGTAAACAGGCTATAATTGCCAACTTTACTGTGTTCTAACCAAAAATACCTTCTTCTATTACCTTGCCTTGATGAGAGGGAACAGTCTGATGAACACTAATAGACATTTATAATGGATTTGTGTACAGATAGTCTTGAAGTTAGATTTCCATTTAATTCCGGGATGTGTGTCCTGATATTGCAAGAATGTGGCATTATTAGAGCTGGTATAGCAGAACTGGAAGAGGAGGAAGAGTGTTGAGCATTGTCCAGCACCCTCCATGTGTGCAAGCTCCCGCTGGCATGACTGTACCCTTTGCCAGGTTCACTCAGGAATGCTAGAGCTGTCGGTGGGGCAGGAGGGAAAGTCTGAAAAATGGTTTTCACTTGTGTTTGTATTACATCTTTAGTATTTACATTTTATAAATCCTCTAGTTCTCTACCAGAATTGCCAGAAAAAGCTGTATGGTTTTCACAGCTGTTTTTCAATATTTTCCAGACTAAAGCTTGAACATAGCAAGCTGATTTATGAGTCACTTTGGATCAGTGTCTTAAAACAGCTACAGCCTGGGTTTTTGTTCTTTAGCTCTGCTGATTTCTGCTGAATTAGCAGCTGTATAGGCCCCTGTGGGACTGATTAAGGAACTGTTGCTGGATTTGCATTTTAAAATTTGACTTGGGGTTCTGGTTTCTGAGTTCTGTAAGGAGGAAGATGATAACTGTGACTAAGTGTTGTAAATTAAGTTAGACTCTAAAAGTTGTATCTATCAAATGTGTGAAGAAGCACTTGCCCTCTCCCTCTATGCATTAGGCTTCCTTGGAGTTTTAATCACACAAACATTGATGTTTAGAGTTAAGTTTCAGCTAATGCTGAGAGTTGTGAGTTGCAAAAGATGGTCATACAAACATAATGGATCATAGAAAATAGTTTCTTTCATAGAACAGGTTCTTAGAGGGCAAAAACTGTGGCATGCTTTTTCGAGTGGAGGCAATTCTACTTAAATGTCCAATCACTTTTGTTAGAAATGTGAGGTGAAGAACAGCTGTATATGCTATTATTGCTATAAAAAATTTCTTAATATGCATCTGATTTCTGACGTTTCAGCATGTGTTCTGTTCTGTCTTCTAGGACTTGAAGTTCTAGTAGCAAAAGTAATCACAGAGAGAATTTTCTCCCCCCTTATAATGTGGTTTTAACAAGGAAAATTCAGAAATGGAAAACACATAGTAATAATGTTTGAACATTGTCAGTTCTTTTTCTGTGAAGGAAAACTAGAATTTAATTTTCCAACTTTTTCTTCATACTAGTTTTAAGGTGTGTTGAGAAATGCATTGGACTGAAATGTACTTACAGCTTTGTGACTGGGATAATAGACTTTTATATTTAAAAAATTTTGTCAATACAGTGCTTAAAAGTTTGAGAAACTTCTACAGGCTTAAGCTTCACTTAAATTACTAGTTAAAGGCAATTACTTTAACTCTTGGTTCACTTCCAACTGATTGAACCTAAAATGTAACTTGCAAGGCTTTTTTCCTTGAATTTTCATGAAGTTTCCTGTGCCAATAGTACTGGAATAAAGTTTTATAAAATATTTGTAATACATATTTTATGCAACTGTTGGTAGACAAGCAGGTATACTGTATGAAACAGGCAATTCAGTATTGTCTGGAGAGTTGAGGGTTTTTTTGTTGTTCTTTTGCTTTGGGATTTTTTTCCAACCTGTATTTGACAACCTGCTGTAAGCAAACTAGGCATAAGGAATTTTTATATACACATTTTTTAAAGTAGGTGCTACTTGGAAAATGTGAATGTATCTTTAGTGTTAAAAAACAAACACAAAAAAAGTAGTTTGAAACCTAATGTAAGTTACGCTCACGGTTGCCTTGATAGACTCCAGATGGATGTGAGCTTGAGCTATGAGTGAAAGTGTCTGGCTCCAGTGTGGTGATCATGCACAGCAGTGGTTGTAATTGCAGGATTTTTATAGTTTAAGGACTCTGCCAGATTTTTTTTTTTTTTTAACATGTTATAACTCCAGCAGAACAAATCTACGCACGTCTGTTACTGTCTGGTAGGTCCTTAGGCAAACATGCTTTAAATAAACCTTTTCCAGAGATTTTAGGTGAAATGAAGAAATACAGGTTTTTAGTACTAATGTTGAAAGCTCTTTGTTGAAATAATTACTGATTCCTAAGTCTTGTCTGAAGCGTGAACAACAGTAACACATTAGACACAGCCATAACTTAACTGAATTTTGGCTGTTTATTTGCATAGTTCTTATAATCCCTACAGACTAAAGCCAAATATTGAATTAAGTTTAAGGGCAAAAACTGCCTCTACTCTGCTTTAAAGGACCAAGTTAGATTGCTGTCTAGATTTTTGTAGCAGCATGCTTTTTCAGTATTTACACTTACGAATGCAGTGTGAGAATTTTGCATCTGTGCAGCTGATGCCTTCAGATGTTAAACAAAGGGATTTTTCTCTAGTGTATGACCAGGAGAATGTTTGCACTAGATTTTTAAGCAGTGAAAGATGCAGTCCTCTGACTTAAGTGTGGTAACCTAATATTCAGGAGAACTCAAAATCAAAATGGTGAAACTAACATAAGTGCACTTTTGAAAACATTGACACTGTATTGGTTTTGCATTAAGAGGGAAATCTGTAGGGGTCTAGACACCTGAAAGAAGACACAGATATGTATTAGGTGCTTGAGTCCAGAGCTGAGTCTCAGAAAACATCCCCCCTTGCCACCTGAAGGTGGTGGAGTGTGTTCCCCTTCCTTAAGTTGCTCTCCCCCAGCCCTCAGCCCCCTTCTTTTGTTCTGGAAAATGCCATTCACACCTGCGGGTCTGCTGTGTGCACTCTCCTGTGGAGCCCTGGCTTGGGAAATGCAGTGCATCTCTTTTCCCTGCCTGCGGCCCTGAGCCAGGCCCTGGTGCCACAGCTCAGCAGCCACTGGGCCTGGTGCTGTTGGCTGGCTCAGAGCCCTCCTTGCAGCCGAGTACTGGTGGTACCCCTCATTATACCCATCCGTGCCTGGGATCATTTTTTAAACTTAATTTTTATTATTACTGGGGTTTTTTTAACTGCCAACTGCAGGAGAGGACCAAAGAGACAGTGAAACTGCCCTGGCAACATTGAACAAGTCACTTGGGAGAATCTAAAACACAGTTTTACTATCCACGTGTTCTGCTAAGGAAACTTGGGTGCCTGACTGCGTTGCAACATTACACCTTATGTCTGAGGATGTGGAGTCATGGCTATGGGGAAACTGGAGTTCTCTGGATCTGTGTTTTTTCAGGGCTTAGTCACAGAGCAGAATGCCTAGCACAGACACTGAACTTGGCTTTATTTAAGCCAGTTCTGGTCTGTGTGCAGCAGGGATACGCTGTTCATCAGGTTTCTTCACTTCTGGAACTGTAGATGGAGAGTAGACACATCCACGGCAGTCAGGCCTGTGTTTGGCATGCTCAGAGTGGATGACTGTACTGAGTCATCTTACCCAGAAAAAGTTTCCTCATAGATTCAATTTGAAGTAACACTGTGCCTGTGTGGCTTGATGAGGACCCCAGGCATGGTGGATAACTCTTAATTAGTGCTTAATTAGTGTGGGGAAAAGTATCGTGAAGTGTGAGAAATTTTTTTTGGAAAGAGTGCTTTTTAAAGTACCATTTACCTGGTGCTACATCTGCTCATTGCTGAGGTGTGCTGATTAATTTCTTTATATGTCTGCATTACAAACACTCGCTGGAGTGAATTTAAGAACTCATTAAAAATAATGTAGTTTTTGTTTGCTGGCTTGGATAAGTGCAGTGTTTTAACTTGGAATAAATGCTTGCAGATGGCTGGATTGATGCTGGTGAGGTGATAGTCTGTAGTAGGGGAACAGAAAAGTGCACATTTTGGTGGATGAGTGACTGAGAAGAGGGAGGCCTTCAACCAAGCTAGTCATGGTTACAAGATGAGTTGTGAGTCTGTACCACTTCTGCAGAGGTTTAGAGATGTGCAGATTTGAGTTCCTGCAATTAGCTTTTATTTCTTTTACTTTAGTCACTCTTATTTCTGTTATGTTTCCAGTACTTCTGAGGCTACAGCAAAAATTTATTAGGACTCTTGTATGGTGTCAAGTGTTTGAGAAGGCATAAATGTTTGAGTGAGCATAAATGTTTGAGAGGGTAAAGATACATGGCACTGTAAGGAAAAGTATTTCTCCTGGTCAACAAAAAGTGTTGCATTTTTAGTACCTGGCTTGTTTTGTAGCAAATGCTACAAAGGTGCTAAGATTGCATATAAACTGCATCCATATGTAGTGGGGATCTTCAATACAACATGGCACAAACGAAGTGTTCAAGCTACTACTTCAAGTGTAGTTAAGTATGGTATTAACATCACTAGTGTACAGGCATCTTAAAACTCAGAATTAGCCCTTGCTATGTCTGTTTTCTTCTGCTATTTCTTAAGATCCCATTAAATTTGGTTATGTGGGAATGGTGTCCTGAACTTTTGTGAAAGCATGAAAATACAGTTCATATTTATGGACAGTCTTCATTTTGTATTTGTGAGCTATGCATTGATCTAGAGACATGAGTGGGAAGAATAAATGGTACAAATATTATGATTAACCCAAGGAATGAGACTACAATTACTACTGGTTTTTGAATTTTCGTTGTTAAAATAACCAAAAGGTTGTGTTAGCCATATCTTTTTTTGTGAGGGGATGTGGGAGGGGAGTTGTTGGTGTATCTGAGTCAGTATCTTAAGATGTTTTCCATGGGTCTTACACACATTCCAATGAACAGCTCTATGTTGTTCAGAGATACAAGAATTTCTTTGACACTGCTAGCAGTGATCAAGGTATTTGCATTTGTATTTGTGCATTTTAACGTTGTATAAGCAAATTAGTTTCTATTCTAATTTTACTAATATAAAAAAATCTTTCTATGTACTTGGAGACAAGTGAGAACATATTTGGATTGAAGTTGTACTGCTTCACCTGATATCATATGGCAAAACTGACAGGGTGTTTATTTTTGTAACCTCATAGGGACTTAAGTCACAACAAATTATCTTCAATCAAGACCAGTATCTTGGATCACCTTCATAGTCTTCAGGAAGTGTAAGTTAATTTGTCTTAATTAAAAACCATACCAAAACATAAGCCCCAACCAAAAATACCCAACCTGTGTTTGTGTATGCTAATTGTGTATTTATTTCTCTAGGGATAGTTGCTTAACAACAAAGATACTTGCTGTTCTGATATTTTACATTAAGTGAAACTGGAATTATTTTTAATTTTGAGGTGACACAGTTCAGCAGTTTAGGAAGTCCAGTGTACATACTTCCGATTAACATCAAAGCTAACTCTCCCTTTTGTAATATTAATAGGAAGTTGGACAACAATGAACTGGAGATCATTCCAGATCTGGGACCAGTCTCAGCAAATATAACTCTTCTGTCTTTGTAAGTAGATCTTACTCTTGTCGCTAATTAGTGGAACTAACTCTACAGGGTTCATGGAAATGTGTGCATTACAGAGATTAAAGTGAAATAACTGGAAATAGAGCAGCTTGTGGTTAGGAAGTTGATGATGTGTCATGTTATTTAGTAGTTCTTTAAAATGTATATAATTGAGCTTAATCCTTGTAGTTCTTGTGCTTCCCAGGTACAAAGACTGCATTAGAATTAATTTATGTTGTAGTAGTGCCCAGAAGCCTCAGTCCTATTGTGCTAGGCACTGTACAAACATCAGTAAATGTTACACAAACTTATATAGTGCTGTCTTTAAAACAGGACTTATACTCTGTCATTATGCATCTTGGCTGAGTTGATATGTTAAATCATGGCATTATTTTCACTGGACAATACAGGGAAATCCCCTTGAGATGCAGCTTCAGAACAAGTAGCTAGGTTAGAAGATGTTTTGCCAATGTCTTCAAAATTTCTTTTTGAGCCCATTTTAATGTGTGGCACATTTTTTTATGACTGCAGTTAATACATAAAATTGTGATACATAATTGTGTCCATGTTTCTTGCTTTGCATGAAAGAAGTGAGTAGGTTGCTTGGTGTTCATTTGTAATATGAGTATAAAGTTGTAAAAGGCATACAGGGCCCATAACCCTGAAAGAAAGTGTAGTCCTGATGTTTTAACAATAAGTCAGTTGGATTTTTTTTCTGTGATTTAGTTTCAATAAACTGTTGAAGGCAGAGGTAGAAAAGTAGTTACTGTCATACTATTAGTTAGAAAAAAAGAAAAGATCTGCTTTTCGTGTGTTGGATTTGCATTTTAACAATGGGCATCTAAAATGTCTAAAGCTATTAATATGTAGCCCTCTGGCCAAATTCTGTCCTTGAATACAAATTGCAAGTTACCTTTCTTGAAGAATCCTGAAGGGTTAAAACAATACAATAAACTTTGGAAACCTGTTCAGTTAATTAAATTGATCACTATTCAATTGCTTACATCTGGTGATTTATAGGGGTTTGTTTTTACTCTAGGCCTAGGTCAGCTAAGTCAGCTGGTGCAGCCACTGTGTCTGGACTGCTCTGTTTGAATAAGAACTAAGTGACATTTGATACTGATGCGGTTTCTTACAGATCAAAATCAGAAAAAAATGAAAGAAAAAGCAGATGGTGTCTGACAAATAACTTGAAAATGTGAGGACATCTTTTATTTTGCAGTAGCATTGGCATTACCTTTAGATTGGCATAGCATTCTGTAATTTAAGCATCTAATTGATCTAAAGATTATATTTCATATTACCACCTTGTGCTAAAGTCCTTTTTACCACAAGGCTAAAAATATTAATATAATAAAATGGTTTATATCATCTTTCTTTACTTCTGAATTCTTAGCATCTCTCCTTCTCATGGAAACTTAACAAGTTTAGAGGAATCTGAAATCATTCTTCTGCAGCTGTGCAAAAATTTTGTTATTACTTTGAGAGAATAAGTGATTATCAGTCACTGTTGAATTGTTTTTTTCATATCCTTAGGTCCCTGGCTTGGTGCATTTACTTAGGTGGTCAAACATGGAAAAACCTTTGTTAGATCTGTGCTATGCACTGTGTATGCTAACACTTGAAAGAAAATGTATTTTCTAAAAGCTGTTATCACACTACTAATGCAGTTAAAGTTGCTCTGGTTGGGTGTCAGCTTGTTTTTCTTGTAATTCTGTGTGTGGAGGAGATTACTTAATGTAACTGTGCTTTAGATGAGATTTAATATCTATTCTGTGACTACAGCAGATATTCCTTGAGATTAATATTGCAGAAATAATAATTTCAAGGTTTTGTGTTAATGAATACCAGTCTCCAAACATAGAGTATAAAATTAGAGTAGTATTGTATTGTTTAAAAATAAAACATCTTGTTTCTTTGGCACAGGTTTTCTTTAGAGAAAATATAGAGTAGAATCATAGAATCCTTTTAAGTTGAAAAAGACCTTTAAGATATCAAGTCTGGCCACTAACCCAGCACTGTCAGGGCCACCACTAAACCATGTCTGTAAAAGCCACATTTGCACATCTTGTAAGTACCTCCAGAGATGGTGGCTTAATCCCCTCCTTGGGCAGCCTGTTAAAATACTTGACAACCTTTACCATGATGAAATTTTTCTTACTATCTACCTAAACTCTCTGTGGCACAATTTGAGGCCATTTTCTTTTGTCCTACTGCTTATTACTTCAGAAAAGAGACCAACCCCCACCTCCTTTCAGGTAGTTTTGAGAGTGATAAGGTCTCCCCTGAGCCTCCTGTTCTTACTGGTTGGATGTTAGTTATGTAAAGATATTAAATTTAATTATATAGAAAGTAGTATAAATAAAGAGAAATAAACATACAGCTGAGTCGCATAAAAATATATAGTATTGTGGTAGCATCAATGGACAAATAATCTAATGATACTTTTTTTTAGAAGTGAAAAATATGTGCATTTGTTTTTTCTGTGACGAACATATATCTAAGTCACATGAAGAGAACACATTCGGAACAATTGGAAAATAAGTTTCAGAACCACTTTTCAGAGAAACATCTGATGGCTTTCTCCAGGATTTTAAACTTCTGTAAGAAAGGAGTCTGTGGAGCCTTTCCAAAGCAAACCACTGTTTCCATGTTGAGTCTTTGTTCTGGCTTTCAAATAATAGCAGAAAAGAGGGTGATAGTCTACCGAAACTTGATTTGATTACACTTCTTAGGAGATACACATATGTTAGTTCATTACAGTCAGTTGAAATCCCAGATGGTTTTTTCCAAGGAATCTTCAAGGAATGGTGTAGAAGTGGTACTCTCTTTTCTTGTCAGTATCTTCCTTGCTGAAGAAGCTCTCGTACAAGATTTTTTTCTTTCACTTAAGAATTCTCAATGAGCTGGGTAGCCTTAAAATTTTACCTGTTCTGCAATAATTTTCTTGTCCTGCAGAGGAACACACACTGCTGGTATGTCTCCATAATAGTGCAGGTTAGTCCACATAGCCACGTATGTCTGAATTAATTCTTTGAATATAAACAAGCATGAGTGGATTGTCATGTTAGTCCCGTTTCCATTTCTGGAGCTACCTCATTTCTAGCTATCTAATTGATATTTTATCTAAATGAGATATTTACATACTAATGAATTATTCAGGATAAACATACCCAGAGCAAGAGATGTTCCCAGTCTCATGGTCTCAGTCTGTCTGTAACATGAAACAGTAATGCTAACATTTTGTGTTTACCAATGCCAGATGAGGGTTGAACATCTTGGGAGTGAAAAGTATCAGGCAGGCACACCCTCTCACCACCACCCTGGGAAGATGTGTCAGTGTGAAGGAGTACACAAGGAATATTCAGGCACACTCCTATTACATGGCTGGAGATGTATCTATGATTTTATCCATGTTATGTTTGTTCTTACATGTCACAGGAGAGCTTGTGAGCCTCCTGGGAATCTGGATACCACTGTGAGCTGCATGGGTGATAGTTTGGGCTGTATCTGGTCAGAGGAGGCTTACGTCAAGTTTTTGAAAATTAAATTGCAGGGTGTTCTTTTTGCACAGCCACCAAGCACTTTTATATACCTTCTATGAGAGAAGGCATGAAGAGAGCAGTATATAAAGGCAGGACTAGGGAAATTTTAGGTATTTGCCAGAGACTGTCAGCACAATAGCTCTTTGCCAGGAGGCCAGGTCCTCCATGTGCTGGCAACACAAGCTTTTGAGGAGAGTAGTGGATTTAACAACTGATTACCGTGGATATATAATGTGCAGACAGCACACAGAGTAATATAGATGTATTTATCTATCCCTAGAAGTAAAATATGTTAGATGTTTTCTAGTTTGCATTCCTGAAATAAATGTAAAAACAGTTAAATTAATGTAGAATTGCTTTAAATGGTTGTAGTAGAATATTCTTCATTTCTTGGTGAAAAAAAGTTTACTTTTTACTGTTCCAACATAGGTGGATTAGTTTTGTGTCAAGTACAAAAATGGGCAATAATGCCCTCATTCCAGGAGAACAAGTGAAAGTTCTGAATATTGTTTCCATTCTAATGACATTGCTTATCCAAGATCTACCGGTTCTACTTACTCTAAAATCTGCCTGAGCCAGTGATCTTGACACATGAGAGGAAAACTAATACTGCCTTTTACATCTATCACAGTTGTAGTTTTGGCCCTAGGGTAGAAATCCAGAAATAGATTGAAACCAAATAATGTGAGTATGGTAGCCTTGTATAGAAGTCCTGCTTGGTAGTGTTTAACTACCAACTACTATTTGCATAGGGGTTTTACTTTAAAATTCTTCTGAAAATATTAACTACCTTTAATGTTACTAGTGCTTTTTAAGGAGGAGACAGTGATTTGCAAATTCAGCAGTGTTATTTAAGATTTTGTTTAAGGATACACAGTTTAGATAAGAAACCCATGCTACTTTTACTTGCAGAATTTTTAAAAATACGTAGTTGTAGACACCATCATCATCAATACACTGTATCCTTGAGTACTGTGGAAAATGGAAGGTAGCAATGACTGTGAATAGATAGAATAGCTTTGAGTATTAAAGTATCCTGCCTCTCCAACTAGAATTTTTTGTTCTTATCAAAACATATGTGTAGAACTAATATTAAAACCCCCATGTTTCTCATTACCCACATCCAGGATATGTTATGTAGTAATCTGCTTGCAGTCGGTAGGAACTAAAAAAGCTGTACATGCCCAAGTCTTTAGTGCATATAGTGAAATTCTAACATTAGAATAGTTTTTGACAATGGAGTATTTTAAATAAACTTGTAATTTTACATTTTATCGAATAGGAGATATTTTATTTAAAGGCACTAGTGCATATGGTGTAGGTGATTTAAATTGTTATGTTGTAAGGACTAATCAGGTTAGTCTAGGACACAAACAAATATTTGGTCTTGGTAAAGCCAGAGAGGAAAATACAGAAGTCATGGTGTGGAAGTTAAAGAGAGCATGGATGAATCAATTCAGGAACGTTTTTCAAGTCTTACATTAATGTGTGTTTTATATTAGGTTCCCACGTCACTTTTCTTTTTCTGTTTATAAGAGACATAATGAAAATGTAACATACTAGAAGTTTTTCTCTCCTCTGCTGGGGGAGCCCTCCAACTCTATCTGTCCAGGAAACGTTTAAGGCAGTGACCATGCACTTTTGAGTTCTGAGATAGTTAAAAGTGCTGCCAAAATTCAGGCAGTTTTTTGAAATGCGTCCATGTGTTTGTTAGATGATGAACAGAATCCACAAGCCACTTTTCTGAACGTTTTCTACAGCCTTTAGTTTGTAATGTCTTTCTGTCGAAAAAATGTCTTTCTGTCTTTCTGACTCGGAAGACGTCTTGTATCCTGGATGTTTAAAATGGTAAATGAACAAAAAGTATTAACAGAAAAGGTCAGGAAATAAAAACAGGACAAAAGAACTGTAAAGCAGCCAGTCCTAGGTGACTGCACAAGTCACAGGTTTTCCTAGTATGAAAAACCATTTCAACTTTAGATGTAGCTTTCTGATCAGTCACTACAAAATTAGTGTGATTACTTATCTTTTTGCACAAACATAATTACTGCAGAAAAGTGGCAATTAATCCCTTCTACTACTGAGAAGGGATTTTTTTTTTAGTATTGTGTGTCCCTTTCTTTTTAAAATGTGGAAAAGTATGTATGTTATGTGATTATAGGCATCCCAGATCAGGCTTCAGATAGTCATATTGAGAAATAAAATTCAGCTATTTGAAATAAACATGTAAAGTAAATTATGCATTTGTCCCAGCTGACAGTTTGTAAGTAAGATTGATAGTTTGCACCTTGTGGTAGTAACTTAAACCCCTGTGAAGGGCCTTCAGTAAAGACGGATTTTTTCATAATCAATGTATTCAAGGTTACTTGGAGTAGGCGTAGGTATGAGAAATTTGCTTCTTTGTCATCTCACAGTGGTCTGGGAGTGAAAGCTGTGTGTAAAATCCAGGAGAACACTGTTTCAGTATGCATTTGGAAAGATGTTTAGATGAAACTCCTGAAATTGAAAGCTTACATTCAGTAGGAGTGGATGCCTTTCCCTCCTATGCTTGCCAGAGAAAGTGGTATTGTTTGTTTATAAAGCTAGCTTGCTAAACTGGAGTCTGGATCCCAGTATTAAGAAAACGTTGGTCAAATATTTTACATCCTTGTCATCTCTTCAGCTACCACTTTATTATGGGAAGGATTAAGATTTGGATGCTGCCTGGAAGGGTTTGTTTTGAAGAAGGATTGAAAGAAAGGATAGAGGAATGCCAGACTGGGCTTCAGGCATTAGGCTACTTGGAGAATGTCCAAAAAATGAGAGTGGTGGTAAACCATGTGTGACTTGGTCTGAAGTTGTGAGCAGAAAGCTAGAGTGAGGAACTTACTGGAATGAGTTCTTGCAGTCTTTGACATTTGGTGTGGAGACTTAAGAGGAAGTAAATGAAAGAATTTGAAAGGAACCTGACTTAGTCAGACTTACAGACATGGAAACTCAATTTTTATAGCAGCAATTTAGTCTGAATGATGGGAAAGAGAAGTATGTAGAAACCCAGAGTTTGTTGTAGCAAAAATATAAAGAGTGAGAGCCTAGATTAATGCTTTTGCAATTAGAATGGAAAAGAATGGAAACTTCGAGGTATTTCCAGAGGGTAAATCTGTTGTGATTTTCTGATCGCAGTGGTAAAGGTGAATTTCAAAAAATAATAATGAACTACAAAAATAGAGAACAGTGTTCTGATATGACAGAATGGAAGAGTGGTAGGAATTTTACAGAGGAGTAGAGCATATGATAGGGAAAACGAGAGACATGAGAATGAAGAGGTCAGGCAAAAGTGTTTGGATTATGTTTTAGAGAGTTGGTGGTGGTGATTGCAATAGAGCAGTGAAATCACTTGTGACTTCAGTGAAAGAGAAGTGGGTGGGGCAACATTCCTCACCTTGTAATGAAGTTAGGGGTACATCTAGAAGGGTGTGCAGTCTAAACTGTCTAGACGTTGGTCTGCACCCTCTAAAAGGAAGGTTTGCTCTGTAACAATAAAGGATAGGTGTTTTTACTTAGGAACTCTATACATTAGATTAGAAAAATGATTTATAATACTGGAGGGCACTATGCTGGGTTTAATCTTGGTCATATTTAAAGTTTTCCCAGATTTTAGCATTAACTGTCACAGAGCACATCAAGTCTGCAGTGGGCTGTTATTCCTGTTGTCAGGCTCTTGCCAAAATAGTTATGACTGCATTGCTTTTGTTTACAGTTGTTAAGATAAAGGGATGAACTTACACATTCACTTGTCTGTCACATGCTAAGTAACTTGTGATTATTTTGAAAAAGCCAGAAAAGTGAATTGGAAACAGACATCAGGGTATTAAGAAGTGAGTTTGGAAGGAAAGCTTAGTTAGATGCATATTGGTACTATGACTGGAATCAGAAGAGAATTGTTATGGAAGTGTTTGAAACTTTGGATTTGGCTCTTTCTTCTTTTTCATGATGAAAACATATCTGATCACAGAGTTGTTTCAGTCTGTATCTTTCTCTTCTCCCTTTCCCAGTTTATCTTTGATTTGGGAATCAATAAACCATGGTTTCAAGTTTTGGACAGGGTATCAGTAGCCTACAGAGTTCTGAGTTTTCACTTTCTATTTTATGTCTGTATACCATAAAAAACACAAAATATAAAAGCAGAGTCTTTCTGACATCTGGCTAGAAAGAGGAATGAGAGGCATGGATGATGGAATGTAAGAAACCTTCAAAAGAAAGACCAACTGCTTGCCACAAGGAACGCAAGAAGCTCTTGTGTGAAAGAGGCATCAGATTGTAAAACTACTGGTAGAACTGAAAGTGAGACAGAATCTGGGCTCCATTTCTGCTAACTTCTTGGAGAAAAGCAGTTTCACTTTTAATATTCCTGTGACTAATACTTGCAAATATTAAAAAAAAAACCCCAGACTTCCTTAATTCAGTCCAGTTGGGTATCTTAATGGCGAGAAGAGTGTGTAATCCCATTCGTATCAGAGGCTGCTTTTTTTTCAGGGTAGTGTTTAGCTTAAAACCACAATTTTGTATTTTAAATGATGTAATTGTTCATTACAATATGACTCAATAGTCAAATGAGCAGAAATTGAAGAAAAAAAGTACATTTTTGCTCTTCTTGAAGGAGCAGTTACTGAGGCTCTTCTGATAATTGTTCCTTAAAGTTTTCCAGTCTTATCCTAAAAGCCACAAGTTATATATCTTCCAGTTCATCCAATTACAATCTTGATCCTTTGTATTTAGTATAATTTGTTTTTTCTTTTTGCTTAAGTTTTCTTCTGCACAGCATGTTTGTTTTTGGGAACATCATTGTTCGCAGAGGAGTTTGGGAGGGGAGGAGGGGGAGTGCAAAAAAGAATATGCCAGCTCTATGAATATGATGTCAGCTGGTGAGTGATGGCAAGAACAGATGAAAAACCCAGAAAAATTACGGAGGCTGTGAGTTGTAGTGGCATGCAATGGAGACTGCCCAGAAAATGCTCAGATGAGGACAGTCATGTTGGTTTTGCAAGGACTCTGATATGGCTGCCTTCAAAAGAGCTCTAACCTGGAATCCATACAAACACAAGATAGTCAGACTAGGCCTCCCTGAATTTCAATGTCTCAGCCTCAGCACTGGTCAGAAAGATACATCTAGTCCTAGCAGAATGGTTTTTTTTTTCTCTTTACATATCCTCATATTTTTCAGCAGGGGATTCCGGTATGCTTTAATTTGCCTGTTTGTGATTCAGATTATTCTGCCTCTCAGAGCTCAGCTGAGGGACAGGAGGTACTGTATTAGTCTAGATACACACATATGTTAGGATCGTTACTTTACTTCTAACAGTCATGCAGAACAGGCTACATGGACTGTTCTCCAAAATTGTCTTTCTGGACAATTTGTTTTTACCAGGTTGCTCCGCCTCCAGGCTCCTACACATACTCCTTGTCAGGATAGTAGGGTGAGATCCAGCTAAGAAGTTTTCAAAACACTGCAGATCAGGATATAGCTGGAAGAAAAAGTTATTCTGGAAGTGCGGGAGTCTTGTTCTGTGCTGAGATTTTAAAGAGAAACAAAAGATAGGACTTCAGGTCTTAATCTGTTCCTGCCTTGGATTTTCCATTTTACAGTGTGCTTGATGAGTTACAACTCATCAGGACCGTGAAGCCTACATGGATATTTTTCTTTGGTACAAAACATTTTATACTGACAATCTTTATCAAGAGACATTATGACTATCTCAGGTCTTTAAAAACTGGGGCAGAGTGGGGGATGCTTGAGCACTTAAGAGCTTTTATATCTGAAAGGTGTTAACTAGATCCTCAGCAAAATAGATACAGAGGTTTCAGTCCTGCTTTGTATTTCCCCAGAGTAAGGAAAGTACAAGTTAGTATGTCAGATATAGAAGCTGTTTACATAGAATGAATCTTAAGATCAGGATTGATAGGGCTGTTACAGGATTTCTGGCCTACTGATGGGTTTAAAGTCATGAATGTTGGGAGGGAAGGCTAAGGTTTCTCATACACATAATGAAAAACTGGTATTCTCTCTTAAGCTGTTATTCACACAGGCTTATGTAAAAGTAATTAAATCAGGCTGTGTGCACTCGTGGTCATTGGTTTGTGGGGGTTTTTTCTGCAAGTCAGGGTGTAGGCACTCAAATTACAAAAAGCACGTTCAAATTCACGTATAGTTTTTTTGGTGGGTTTATCTGCATTCCTTCGTGCTCCTGCTCCTTTAGCTGTAAAAGGAGAAGTTGTAAGGAAGTTGCAGCATGTTGCTGTACCTTCCACGTGAAGGAATTCTTATGAAATTTCTGCAGGTTTGTTTCTGGGAGAACTTGATGTGCTGGTTTTCTTGTTGCAGAGGATCTCTGTTTCTCTCATCTCCCCTTGAAGGTCTGTGAAAGTAAACCAATGGGGTGTATGCAGCTCCTTTTGTCTGAGCACAGCAGTAGCAGCATCTCATGGGAAAGGTTTTCTTACCCCCACCCTCCTCAGTGAAAAAACTTTCATGTCATTGTGCCCATACATGTATTGTTTGGTTCTATATTGACAATTAGATAGGCTTGTGTTTTCAAACATGTCCTTCTTGACTAATTTTGTTGATGATCTGGCAGTTACGAGAATGATGATACATTGCTTTTTTCAATTTGCTTAAGTGATAGTTATGAAGAAAAGCAAATTAGAGTAAAAATTAATAATTTTAAATAAAGTTGGGTCTTAAACTATTTGGATATCTTCAGTGCTGAATAATCTTGCAGGTGCGAATTATTACACTTACATTCTTTTGAAGAAAGACTTGGAGCAATTGGGAGTGAACCATTCAGCTGTTTTGCAACTGAGTAACTTCTACAATATGATTAAGCAGGAACCAGTGGGCTGGTTTAATTTTGATTGTGAGATGGACTAGGACTGCTATATGTAGTGCTGTTTCTGTTAGCAAAAGAAGTTGCTTGTCACTCCTTATATGGCCTTAACCATCTCCAAAAAAAGAAAAACGTTTTTGAAACAAACAAGCTCTGGGTTTTTTGTTGTTGTAACCTGGTCTGTGTCAGGTAATTTACCAGTTGGTTTAAGTGCTAATCTGAAGACTGTGTAAGAGTTTTATTCGGTTCCATTAAGTCCAACTAAACTTTGTAATACAGGGGCTGTTATTCTGCCAGTTGTGAGGAATTTCTGTTTTATGGAGCAGTGCTGACACAAAGACAGTACTGTGCAAGCTGTCTTAAAACTGAACACTTTCACACTGCAATTTAGGAGGCGTGCAGTTCAGGAAATTGCTGGCTTCTGCTGGAGCACACTTTTACTGCAAGGAAAATTTTATTCGTCACTCAAGTAATTGGCAGTTTTAATACCTTGTTAGTAATTACCTTATAAACAAACTAATGCATAAATGCAAGGCTCTATGACCTGTTATCTAACTCACATTCTTATTTGGCCAGTGGAACTGACACATGGTGGTGGTGTTTGTTATTGTTTTTTATTAAAGTAATTTGTTTCCATTTATTATAAATACTTTCTGCTGAGAGTTAAAAAATGCTGTGTACCTCTACCAGACAGCCTAAGGAATGAAACATGATACAAGCTCAGCGTTGGAGAGGCTGCAGGATCGCTTACCCATTCCCACATGTGCTCAGAAAGCCCGTTAATCTCACTTCTGGTTCAGTTTGTGAGTTAGGACTTTTTTGTCTAGAGCGGTAGTTCCCCCACACCTCTTGCATACATGAGTGTTGTCCATGCTACCCTAATGTGTGGCTTACTGTTTGATCCAGAGCAAGTATTTCCAGTGAAGGTAAACACCTTCCAGAATTAACATTCTTGTTGATAGTTTTATTAAAACTGCATTTGCCTGCAATCTCTAGGATCTTGGGAAAGCTCCTAAATTTTGGTAATTCATCAGACAAGGTACAGAACGTACCACAGCTAAAACTGACTTGAACTTACCAAGGTAACAAGAATAATTCCAGGTTACATTTGTTTAATTGGTCATGATCTGCTTTCACCTATATACTGGTCGCCCCAAACGAATAACCCTATTAATGTTGCTGATGTTCATGTATGATTCTATACATTATGCTGCTGAGATGGGAAAACTGGTAGGTTGCTGGGTATGAACATGAAATAGGGTCACTGGAAAAAGTTCATGTCCTTGAAAGTGAAAGAAGGGGTGTTCCTTACAGCAGACTACGATACCCACATCTTTAGATTGTTGCATACGTTTTGTTGTGGAATTGAGTGTGATGCTGAGCTGAGGTTTGACCAGACATGAAGTCCAAAACTCCTGTAATGACCTCTAATATGCAGAATTTTTGTTCTTTACCAACTCACTAGAATAATCTGTGGGTTGAAATACTAGGTCTAATTCCACAATTATAGAATGTTTTTGGAGGGGATGCACTGTCAATCATCTTTTATAATCTAGGTCTATGTTTTTTGCTGGAAATCCAGCTGGACTTTCATGCAAAGGGAGTTTTCAAACAACCTGAAACAGTATGTTTAGCTACTATGATATTAATTTGCTTAAAATAGAAAACAGCTCTAACCATTACAGTGCTGTGACATAGTTCTAGCAGATACTTTTGCTGTTCAGAAACAGATGATTATAGAGTTTTACATCTCTTTTAAACAGCCATGAATTGCAGTAATTTGATTGTATTGAATTTTTTCCATAGTTTCATGGGATTATATTTTTAAGAAATATTAATGAACATTTATTTAGACTATTCCAATTTGTGATTTCAGAAATTCTTTATGTTATGCATAAAGAACATACTTAATTGGTTTTCTGTAACTCAAAATTATTTTCAAGTAGGGGAATTAAGAACTAACTTTTGCCAGAGTTCTGTAGTCAAGATGTGTTTACTCTGGAAATGACAGTCTCTTGCCTACTGCCCATAAATTTCAGGGCCAGTAACAAGATTGCCAACATTTTGTCTGAACATCTGAAGCCATTTCAGAGTCTAGAAACTTTGGACTTGTGCAACAACAACATATCAGAGCTAAAAATTTCATCATTTCCATCATTACAGCTCAAGTATCTGTAAGTAAAAATCACTGCTTTTTTTTTTTTTCCTTCTTTCCAGTTACTTTCAAAAATTTTCTTTGATAATTTAGATTGGCAGCTGTTTATTAAGGTACTAAATCTTCTTTTAATTAGAATGACATTAAATTTTCCTACTGTCGAGTTTAAGATAAGCTGCTAACTTTAATATGTGAGTTGTTACAATGAGATGTTTTAATTCATTTAAAAAAGCTAAGGCCATTATTTTGAGGTGAAACAAATAGACGTGTCTCTGGAGAGAAATAATTATGTAATAAATTAATTTAAGTTCCCTGTGGATTGGCTGTTTTGTAGTTACATGGAGTTTGATAGACTTAACTTTTGAATACACTTCAGTTCTTGTTCAGAAATATCGCAGTGCCAGATATGCTCACTGATAAAAAAGTAACAGGATTACCACATTATCTTATTCCATTATCACACTCTGGCAGAGTAGAGTAAAATGGTGGTGGTGAAATACTATTTGACTGTAGAATAAGCTGTCAAGAGCTCTAATTAATATGATAAAATTCCATTTATAAATGAGTATGCATCACAAGAGCTTTGTGTTTTGCTACTTGTTGTTAAAAATTTATTAAATAACTGTAAATTTAACCTTCTAGACATTGTTTCAACAGGTATATTAACAGTAACCGAATAACCTCTATGGAGCCAGGTACCTTTGACAGTTTGTCTACCACACTTCAAGTATTGAAACTGAACAGGAACAATATTTCAGCAATTCCTCGAAAGATGTTTAAACTGTCCCATCTGCAGTACCTGTAAGTGTAACCTACAATTGACTAATTGTTTTCAGGTTTTCCAAAGCACTGGTGGTACTTGAACTTTAGCCTTTAATTTAACCAGAGGCAGAGTGAGACAGACAGAGAAAACATATTACTACAACCCTTACTAACTACAGCATTGTACTGAACAAAACTAGTCTTATATGTTGGTGAGATGTGAACAGTCTCTGTGTTATAAATTGTGTTTGCCTATTAAAAGTTAAAAAAAAGGCTGGAAAAGGGGTAGTAGCAATATTCTTGTAAAAAAGCATCAGGAAAATAGTAAGTAAAGTAAATTTATATAGTTCACTGCAGCACTGCTGTCATTTACTTGGTGCTTTGACAGTGAAGTGAAGGAAATTCATTTGCTTTCAGATGACATGACAACAAGCAATATGCTTGAATAAACAGACCTTCAGGTTTACTGATACAGTGCTGTCCATAAATGTTTTACCAAATAAATAATAAAGTTATATGAAAGAGACTGTGGGATTTTTTTTTTTGGTTGGAAAACTCATAAAATGCAGATTTGCCAAATCGTGGATAATTATTTTCAATATCAGATAGTCAAGAGTTAAAAATGACAAAGTCTCTTAGGTTGCCCTTGAAAGTAATAGTTTATAAGAACACTGAAATATTAGAGATCTTGACACTTTTGGAAACAGTGACTGTGTTTCTTCTGTATACAAATGCAGGAAGGGTTTTACTCAGGCTTCAGTAAAGAGTATGAGAACAGTCCTGCAAAGCTCAGGGTTTGTGAATGATCTTGGTAGACTTTCTGATCTTCAGATTCACCTTAAATTTTGGATGTTGGTTATATTCTTGCCTAAAAATGTTCCCTTTGTTCATAGTTGGTATGCTGACCGAGTTATGTTAGGTAGTTTATCTTCAAGGAAGGCAAAAAAATTGTGTTATCACCTGAAAGTATTCAGAGAGGAGTAGGGAAGAACTAAAGCCTGTTCTTACTGAATGTTCTTCACTTTTTATTTATATTTAAATACAGGATGAGAAGTAGGGTTCTCCCTCAGGTCTGTTATCAGGTAGGTTTTGTGTCAGACTGCCATAGAGGAAAGGTAAATTCTTTTGGGGCTGACACTGTAAAATGATGATGGTATAAGTATGGGAAGAGGATTATTTAGACCTTGACTTTGCATGGGGAAGTAAGTTTTGGACGGAGAGGATTCTTCCTAGTTTGGTAGATCTAAGGCTTCCTTGAAGGGGCAGATGATCACTCCTAGTACTACCTTTTGGTAGTATTGTCTAATCCTGTCACTGCGTGTTGCCCTCCAGCTCCCTCACAGGATACACATTGCTCCCAGTTTCTGACTGCAAAGGCTGAGTGTAGTGGCACAAGAGTGAGTGCCAGGACCACTGGAGAAAAAGAGAAGGTGCTATGTGTAACTGGTTGTGGAGGAGGGATAGATATTACATGTAATGAGTGCTTGGCTACAGATACAGAAAGAGGTCACCCAGCATACTCAATTTTGTCCTAGTTACCACAGCTAAAATTTTAACTCTTTCTTGACTGTATTGTCAATTACAACCAACCTCAACAGCTCTACTCCTGGATAAACACCAGGAACTTGCTTTCAATTTTGAATTTGCAAACAGGATTAACCATGATATTCTAGGTCTGCAGAGATTCTTTAAGTCTGAAAGTCAAGGAACTACCAAGTACTTGTCCTCAGTATCAGAAAGGCATAGCAGTATTAGCATGGTTGAACATAATGTGTTACAACAAAATGTTTGATTACTTCTTGTTTCTGCAAGAAAAGTGTTTAAATAAAGTTGTTTCCAGAGAGGGAAGAAAGATTGTTGGCATGTAGGTAAAATTACTGTGCTGTAACTGTAAATTTTATTGATGCAGGGAGCTGAATCGCAACAAAATCAAAAACATAGATGGGCTTACTTTCCATGGACTTCCAGCTTTGAAATCATTAAAACTGCAGAGAAATGGGATTACAAGGCTCATGGATGGTGCATTCTGGGGTTTGACCAACATGGAAGTCTTGTAAGTATCAATCTTTTACTGGTAGGTTCTGCTGATAACATATTAAGTAGATTTGCACAAAATTAATAGAATTGCTTGGTAAAATTTAAAGGCATTTTTGGATTAAAATGTTTATGGTGTGGTCTGAAAAGCATCAGTCAGTAGTGAATGTGTAGAGCAGCACATTTTAAATGCATGCATACAATTCTAGATTTAAATAGAGGTTCCAGCTATCTAGCCAGTGTTGTGAAGTCAGATGTGGACCTGTGGCTTAGCATACATGCTGCTGAGTTTCTGAACCTTATGTCTTTTTCTGTTTGTATTTGTTTGTAGGCAGCTGGACCATAACAACTTAACAGAGATAACCAAAGGCTGGCTTTTTGGCTTACTGATGCTGCAGCAACTCAATCTCAGCCAAAATGCCATTACCAGGATCAGTCCTGATGCCTGGAAATTTAGCCAAAAACTCAGTGAGCTGTGAGTACCTTTATTCTCTTCCAGTTTCAAAAGCCGGGTACATGCCAAAACATGAGTTTCTTACCACTGATGTGTAAATTTTTCATAGCAGAGTTTCCAAGGTGACAACAACTTTACTGTATAAGACAGTTATTTTGCTGAAAGAAGTTGAAGTTAACTGTGATTGCTTCATTTCACTGTGGAGGTTGTATTAAAGCTGTAACAGTCATTTTCAAATGAAAGAAATGAATTCTGCAGTAATTTGTGAATTGTTTGAAACAATGCAAACTGCTGTGTGGTCAGAAATGGTGTAGTAGGTTTTGTGATAATCATTAGGGGAAAACTGCTCCCCCTTGAAGATTCATGTGGGTTGAATTGAGTTAAATAAGCACTGCAGCATGAACTTTAAAATGCTTTTTTCCCCCCTTAAATTTGCAGAGATCTGACATTCAATCAATTAGCAAGGTTATATGATTCAAGCTTCATTGGTTTAAGCATGCTGGTTGGACTGTACATTGGAAACAACAAAGTACATTACATTGCCGATGGTGCCTTCAAGGGACTTTCCAGTCTTCGGATTTTGTAAGTTGGTAAACTAAATTTGTAATGTCAAAAACTTTAAGAAAAATCCTGTGCTTATAGATTATTTCTTTTCCTTTTGAAATAGACAAGAATGTTTCATTAACTTCCCCTGATCAGTGTATGATTTTGTTACAGTAGCATTTCTTTTCAGAACAGCTGGAAAAGAGAGGCCTCTTTTGTTAAGGTTGTGCACAGTGTTGATGGTAACTGTGATACAAACTTTCAGTAGCATTATTGTGGGTGAGGCATATCTCTGCTTGAAGGCAGCAAGCAGACCACTGCTACCCACAGTTTTAGGGATCTGGATCATAGTTGTGTTTTAACTGAATCATTTTCCCTCATGGTAGAAATAAGAAGACAAAACTCATTGTCATGACTGGACAACTGCTCTAAGCATTTGAGTTTGTTTTGAAATAGCATTTCTTAAAGGAAGGGAAAGAACAAAGTAAACTAATCTAAATATATTCCACTTCATTAAAACCTTCCCACTGCATACCACTGACCCATCTGTCAGCCAGATGAGCAAAACAATTGCCTTTCCCTCTAGGATGTATTTTTAGGGGTTTGCTCACATACTCACACTTAGGGCATCTAGGAAATATGCAAATTAGAGGGCTGTACACTATGTTTTTTAAGCATATAGAGAGTTGGAGATCATAAAGAGAGGAAGTTAAAAGAATTGTGAGGTGTTTAGGAATTAAGTGTTAGGCTTTTTCTCCTAGATTTTTCTTTCTCCTTCAGTCCTACCCTGTTGACTCTTTGCTGACACACCATTCTTTGTGTACAAATCTCTAATCTCTTTATGCTTCACAGATAATTAAGCAAGTGTTTTGGGATGTTAAAATTATTCCCTGGGTGTTAATATTAAAGACTTAAAAAGATGTGAGGGTGTTTCATTTCAAAGGCATGACAGTTGATCCTTTCCCTTCCTGCAATGCAACTTCTCTTAAGATAGTCCCATATCTGAATACCTTTGAAGGAGTGGGTGGGTTTATTTTCTCACAATTCTAAAAATTGTTGAATTTTTGATCTTTTTAATTATCAGTGGGAAAAGTACTAATAATCTTCAAAGTCTCTCAGGAAAAATTGAAATGATAAAGTTAATCAGAAAAAGCTTCTCTTAAAAAACCCAAAAAAACCAACCAACCAAAAATCCAACCTAACAGAAAGCTATTTTAGATTTTTTTTTTTTAAATAATACATGCTGTTGAAGAAGTATGTACCTTGTTCTTTTTAATAGTTTTTGTGGTTTGATTTTTCCTCCCCTCTTAAACAGGGGTCGGAAAAACAATGTAATATCATGCACTACTGAAGATACAAATGGTGCTTTCTCTGGCTTAGATAAATTTAGGAAGCTGTGGATATTGCTACAATATTTTTATCTCATCATGCCTTAAAAAAACTAGCTTATTATGTGTTTTTCAAGGACAAGCCCAACACTTAAGGATATTAAATTTTCCACATAAGAGATGATTTTTTTTCTCCCTTTCCACTTTGTTCTCAATAACATGTTCCTTTTCAATAAAATAAATTCTAGATTTTCCAAGTCAAACTAATCTGAAATATGTTAAGTATTATTAATATTTATGGACATATTTATCAAAGAATGAGGTTTTCCCGTACTAAGAAATAATGAGTGTATCATATGATGAAGGCATAATGACAGGGATTGTCTTCAATAAGGTAAAGCAGCATCCAGTGGAAGTGGCTCCACTGCATTGAAATTTTCAAATGCAGATTTATGAAATTAAAAGGTGCTTACAGTTTTACATTTAGAATAATCCATGTCACTTAACTGTACAACTTAAGCGTGTTCTATAATCATTGTAAAATCTAGATATTTATTCAAGGGGAATAAATGAGTATCTTTTAGATGTGAGACATTTTCCTCCATAGGAGATGGGTGAGTGGTGAATACGAGTCACAGTTCAAAAACAAAACCCAAAAATGTAATTATTCAGCTCAAAAATACTCCCATTTAATTGCATCACTTTTGCATCTTGTGCTTAAATTTTTCAGGATACTCCAAGGAAACAGGATTAGATCCATTACAAAGAAAGCCTTTTCTGGTTTGGATGCACTTGAACACTTGTAAGTAGTAGAAAGTCACATTTAACCCAAAATTGGAATAAAATGAATTTTGATACTAACTGAAATAAAAGTAGGACTGACAAGCTTTGCTTATGACTTGGGATGCAATACACTTACCATGGTTGCTACTGTGCTAATCTTCAAAAGATTTTTCAGTATTGGAGTTAAGATAAGTATGAGTTTTGGAATTAATGCAGAAATTCTTAGATATTAAGCATGCTATGAAACTCCTTATTTGTGTCTCTTTTGCTTTTGAGCTTGAGTATCCCTTATATTTCACTAAAATAGCAAACTATTGCTTGAGTCTTAAATCCATTCAGTTTAATAAATTATTATTTTCTTCTCATCCTATTTTTCTTTTTTCTTCCTAGAGATCTAAGTAACAATGCAATTATGTCAGTTCAAGGAAATGCATTTTCAGAAATGAAAAAACTCAAAGAATTGTAAGTTTCTATCAAAAGACATAATCTCTATTAAGTATATATATCCTGATAAATATATAAATAAAAGCCTTTTAAGATGTTGCCTGATGGAGTGATAGACTCCTGCTATAATCTCTCTGAAGTAACATCAAAAAGTTATGTCAGTGTTTCAGGTATTTTTTTTCTTATATGATGGGTGTATTTAAGTGAGAAAGTGCAAGATAGGAGGCATTTCATTTTCTGCTATGTTTGTTGTCTCTAAAGTGCTTATTTTAAATTGGGTGAACTCTTACGGTTTTTAGATAAGGGAGACTTTGATGTAATGTGCTCTAAGATCAGCAGTGCTATCACTGAGCTAAAGCTTGCTGGACGAGTGAAAATGCAGTGCTGTAATTCTTTTGTAAAGGCCTGGTTGTCAGGCTTGTAATTGGGTCCTTCTCTCCTGTAGTAGCAGAGAGACAGATCTTCAGAAAAGTCATAAAGCAGTCACTGCGAAAAATGTATTCTAGAGAGGATGGGTTTTTGTCCTTTTACCCTTTTTTGTGTTAATCAGTGCAGTATTGATCAACGTAGAACAGCGCTGGCTCAGGGGTTGGGTGCAGAGGGTTATACTGAAAGGGATGACATCAAACTGGCCACCTGTCACTGGTGGGGTTCAGCAGGGGTCCATCCTCAGCCCTGTCTCTTATAAAAGACTTGGACACAGAACTGGAAGGGATGCTGAGCAAGTTTACAGATGATACAAAATTGGGAGGAACTCTTGACTCCCTCAAAGTCAGGGAGGCCCTGCAGAGAGACCTTTAGCAAATGAGAGGGCTGGGCAGTCACCAACCGTATGAAGTTGAACAAGAGAAAGTGCTGGATTCTGCACCTGGGGTAGGGCAGCCGTGGATATAGGTACAGACGGGGGAATGAGGTGCTGGAAAGCAGAGCCATGGAAAGGGACCTGGTGTCCTGGTCAAGGGAAAGTTCAATATGAGTCAGCAGTGCCCTGGCAGCCAGGAGGGCTTGTGCTGGGGGGCATCAGGCACAGCATCTCCAACTGGACAAGGGGGAGGATTTTCCCATTCTGCTCCAAACCCTTGTGGCCTTATCTTGAATATTTTGTGCAGTTTTGGAGGCCACAATATAAGAAATATATTAAACTATTAGTGTGTCCAAAGGAGGGCAGCAAAGATGGTAAAGGGCCCTGAGGCAAAGCCATGTGAGGAGCAGCTGAGGTCATTTGGACTGTTAAGCCTGGAGACAAGAAGACTGAGGGGAACACCTCATTGCAGTCTGCAACTTCCTCATGAGGGGAAGAGAAGAGGCAGGAACTGATCTCTGTGGTGACCAGTGACAGGACAGAGAGAATGGCCTGAAGTTGTGTCAAGGGAGGTTTAGGTTGAAAATTAGAAAAAGGGTCTTCACCAGAGGGTGGTCGGGCACTGGAACAGGCTCCCCAGGGAAATTCACAGCACCAAGCCTGACATTGCTGAAGGATTTGGACAGCGCTCTTGGGCGCGTGGTTTGATTCTTGGGAATGGTTCTATGCAAGGCCAGGAGTGGGACTTGTGAGTCCCAACTCAGCATATTCTGTGATTCTGTGGATCTGTATGAATTATTTTTGCTTTTCTTTCAAGAACAAGTGAGATTTGAAGAGTGGTATTTTATTACTGACTGTAGGGTTTTAATATGTTTTTAAGGGTAATTTTGAGTTTTCAGCCCAAACTGGGAACTTCTCTTGCTTAAACTTCTGATTCTAGATGTTCACCGTAATATTCCTTTGCTTCCTTATTTTTTCCCCCTCTGTGAATGGAGTTATTCCCATAGGTTATGTAAGCTAATAACTAGTTCTGCACTTGTTATTTCAACACATTACTATGGTTTTTCTTCTCACTCACCTTTTTAAATATCTTCATCAAGATAAATTCTGTCTGAAAAAGAAATTAAAGAATGAATTTGTCTCAGATGTTGACTTCCAGAGTGCTTACCTTCTCAACTGTTCTCCTGCATGCCCATTTTGTATGTGTGGCTGCAGACTGTAGTTTTCTATCCAGAGACACTACAAACATGCTTGTTTGCCTGAACTCATAGCTGAAGCTGGAAGTTCAGGATAACATGTCTGCTCTGTGACATGTATGAGTCATGACAGTGGTGTCACTAATTTGAGCTGAACGATATTGCTGTCTTTTCTCTTGGAATATGTGTGTTCAACCTGAAAACTTAGTTTTGTTACAAAAGTGTGCTCATACAGATCTATATTACAAACAGAAAAAAACAGGCTTTGATTTTAATTGCTTTTTCTTAGGCACTTGAACACATCAAGTCTCTTGTGTGACTGCCAGTTAAAATGGCTACCACAGTGGATGTCAGAGAACAACTTCCAGAGCTTTGTAAATGCCAGTTGTGCCCATCCCCGGCTGCTAAAAGGGAGAAGTATTTTTGCTGTCAGCCTGGATGGGTTTGTCTGTGGTGAGTGTAGCTTCTTGCTGTGTGCTTGGGATTTTTTGTGGTTCCTTGATATGTTGTGATTTCTAGAACAAAATGGAGAGGATGTGATATTTACTAACATTTTCTTCTGTTCACAGACGGTGGTGTAGATTCTCAAAGCTTGTGGCTTTGTACAAGACAGGGAGTGATGGTATTCTGACTTTATTTCAAATACCGCTTACATAGAACATAGCATACTGTGCAAGTGAAAGCTCATTAGTTTGTGAGGGTAAATATATGTGCCTCTAGATTTAAAAGATATTGTTCAGACAACTATGGTTTTAAATGAGACATATTTTGGCAAAATTAAGATGCAGTTTTTAGGTTTGATTATTTGTAATTTTTTTCATACTGCATTAGTCTTAAAATTTGGAGGTAAAAAAGCCATACCAGCCTCAGCTCTGACATTTTGTATGTGTGCTTGTTGTCTGCTTTAAAAATTATTTGTAGTATGTAAATTACTGCCTTTATATAAATTGTGTTTTAAAAAAATCTGATAACCACCATTACAGTACTAGAGATTTTTATTTCAGTTCACCAGATAGTAAATGCTAGTGAAATATTTTTACTTTAGGACCTGAGAATCTGAGGTGATAGCATTTGCCTTAAAAATGAAATTTCTGTGTGTTTAGTAGCATTCATTATTACCTATGTTATGTTCTCTGTTTAAAGCAAAGGGAAGCTAAGCATTCAAAGTAAAGACGTGTATTTGAGTACTCTGATTTGTAAAGTGAGAACCTTAAAAATAGCAGGAAATTTAAAAGCTAACTGCATTTCATGTATTTTTGTTGAATACATTTTATTTTTCTTCCTGAAGAAAATTCAAACTTTATATTCTTTGGAAACAAAATGGTAAGTGTCTGCTCAATAACTTCCTCTCATAGCAAATATAACTGGTTAATTTTTACTGTTGCTACTCATATCCTTTTTTCTGCGTGAAAGCAGGTGCAAAATATAAAATAGTGTACCAAAATCTTGTTTTTTCCCTTCCTATTAGCAGTCAAATATTTAATAAATTAAATAATGAGCAGATTCTAGCTACTGGTGAGAAGGAGAGGTGGCCATAATGCAGGGAATTACAGATTACTCAATGGCCAAAGCAGTATATATGAACTAGACATTATAATTATTGAGAAATGCATTCTGTCAAAAAACTAAACTGGGCATTTAAATATATGTATTTCATTTGTTAAATCAGGGGGAATTGTGTTATTTCTTTTAGCTTCTGAATGTTATTGTTAAGTAATTAATTTGAAATTTAAGATGTAACAATAAAAAGAAATCTACTGAGTCAGTTGTTGCACATAAAGCAATTGCCATGCAGAAATGTCTAAAGTCTCCAATGCTAGTGTTATCCTGGTGTATTGCTCTGTATTCTGCACTATATGCTTATTTGAGTGACCTTTTTATCACCCCTTCCTGTCAAATAATTAAGACTGAAGTATGTTCTCCCAACCTTTCATAAGGCTAATTTAAGTACTTAGAGTGTTTTGCTTAGTTATCCCTGTGCGAAGTCAGTGATGTATTTACTCAGTTTGCAAATATGGTATATTTTGTCATGGAGGACTTCAGACATGGGTATGAAGCATGACAAGCAAATGGCCTGAGAACTTCTTAAAGCCCATGCTTAGAGTCCCAGATCCATGTTGCCCTGTCACTGGAGCACAGCTTCATACCTGCAGGAATTTTGCAGACAGTTCAAGGAATTTTGCAGACAGTTCAAGGTTAGGCTATCTGCACATCTCCTTTTCTTCTGTAACAAACAGTGTGGAAGTTCTTCAAGGAAATAACACTTCGACCCCATCTGTTGTTCCCAAACAGTTGAGATGTGATGAGACAAAGGGGCTAGGAAAAACAGCTGGGTCTGGAGAGAGGAGTTTTTGGGGCACAGGGCTTTTCCTGCAGTTCCTGTGAAGTTTGTCTGGAGATTGGACACATCTTCAAAGTTGGGAATAAGGCTTTTTTTTTGGGGAGACCAAGCATTTACTTGCCCACTTCTTTTGTACATGCAGTGTACACACAATTGAATAAACAATTCAGAAGGCAACTAATTCTGTAAACTCACAACGTCACACTTTGAGTGTAACTTTCCTATGGTAAAGGAAGACCTCCAGGAATTCTTGAAATTCTTGTGTTCTGTCCTGCTTAAGGGAGCTTCCATCCCCTTTGGGGCCCAAACAGACGCAGATCATTGTAACACTGACTTTTGTACATTATTTTTTTGGTGGGTTTGGATAAAACCCTCAACTGTAACTTGCAGTTTCTGATAGCAGAAGAGCTATGCTTTCAATAAAGAAAAACTCACAGCAGCCTGAGGTGTCATAAAGATGAGAGGTAGGCTTCATGATTGATGTTCAGAATAGTTCTTATGGATGGCAGGGGGTAGTTCTTCCATCTTTAGTGCTGCTATTGAAGAAACTATACACACAGTCTGCTTTTAAATGTGCTTTCTCTTCAGTAAGAGTTGGCTTGGCACAATAAACTCATAAATACAGCATCTTTAAATGCCCCAAGGCTAACAGAATTTAAAACAAAAGCATTGTGGATCCATTTAATAAATACTTATCTGACTCTTCTCTCAAACCTATAGAACAAGGCTTACAAACTCTCTGGAAAGAATCCTCAGGCATCACATACATTTTTTTTTCTTTTCGTCTGTGCAGATGATTTTCCTAAACCACAGATCACTGTCCAGCCAGAAACCCAGTCAGCAATTAAAGGCTCCAATTTGAGTTTTGTGTGTTCAGCAGCCAGCAGCAGTGATTCCCCAATGACTTTTGCATGGAAGAAAGACAACAAATTACTGCAAGATGCTGAAATGGAGAATTATGCATACCTCCGGGCCCAGGGTGGAGAAGTGATGGAGTACACCACCATCCTTCGACTGCGCAATGTCGAATTCAGCAATGAAGGGAAATACCAGTGTGTCATTTCAAATCATTTTGGTTCATCCTACTCTGTCAAAGCCAAACTTACAGTAAACAGTAAGTATGTTGTGTTTTGCTTGTAGACTTAGAATGATTTTAATCAAGATAGGTAATCGTAGATTTTCCATTCTTGTTGTCTCCATCTTTTAGAAGATCCTTTAATATGAGATTATTTCTTAAAAATACATCCACTTCCAGCATCATTCAGTGTCACCTCTGGTCCCACTGTGCTGAAGCATAGTATAGGAAAAAACAAATAACATACCAATTCATAGTAAATCTGACAAAACCAATGTTACAAGATGAAAAAATAGGAGATAAGTGTTTGCTCTGTTTCAAGCTGCTATGGAAAGGTCATGTAGGACGCTATTAGCAAAAGTGAGATTTTGATCTCGGTGGTCTCACATACTTCAGTTTCCCCCCCTTTCTGCTGGCTACTGATCAGTTTAGGTTGTGTGTTTCTCTAGTGTTTTTAGGCCCATGAAAGATGTTCAAGAAAATGCTGTACAAAAAAGGAGAAGTATGTTTCATGTATTGATTTTGGTATCACCGACTTTTCTTTAGCGCTGCCTTCATTTACAAAAATCCCCATGGACTTAACCATTCGAGTCGGGGCAATGGCACGTTTGGAATGTGCTGCAGCTGGGCAACCTATCCCACAGATTTCTTTGCAGAAAGATGGTGGAGCAGATTTTCCTGCAGCACGCCAGAGGCGCATGCATGTCATGCCTGAAGATGATGTATTCTTTATTGTTGATGTAAAGATCGAGGACACAGGTGTTTACAGCTGTACAGCTCAAAACACTGCTGGAAGCATTTCAGCTAACGCAACATTAACAGTACTAGGTAAGATAGGTGCAAACCTTAACAGCACAATCACTACTATAATGCAAAATAATAAAAGTTAGTTACGTTTCTCAGTGTATACACATCTGGTATGCATGGGGTGGAGGGAAGAAGGCCCTTCTGTTTTCATTTAGAGGCAGTAGATTAGTTTAATTTATAATTTCTCGACATTTTGTTAACCTTTCTTATTGTAGTTCTCAGCAACCTTAAGCATATATGATTTGGCCTTTTTACTTTGTAAGGTAATCTAGCATCTAAATCGGATCAATTGACAAGTAAATTGTAGGCTTTAAGTACAAATCCTTGAGTTTCTTCTTAGAATGAGAGTAAGCTTCATTAGGCCTTACTAATGCATTTAATTTAGCTTTTCCTTTTGAGCTGTGAAGGGACACTTCTTACTCTTCCAAGATAATTCAGAGTATAAGGCTTGTGTTTTCTTTTCAGAAACACCATCATTTTTGCGGCCTTTGCTGGATCGAACAGTAACAAAAGGTGAAGCTGCAGTCTTGCAGTGCATTGCTGGTAGTAGCCCTCCACCCCGACTGAACTGGACTAAGGATGACAGCCCTCTCGTGGTAACAGAAAGGCATTTCTTTGCTGCAGGCAGTCAGTTACTAATTATTGTGGATACAGATGTAGAAGATGCTGGGAAATACACTTGTGAAATGTCTAATACGCTTGGAACTGAACGAGGCAACATCCATCTTAATGTAATTCCTACTCCCACCTGTGACTCTCCTCAAAACATTGCCCCATCAGTTGATGATGATGGATGGTCCACAGTTGGCATTGTGATCATAGCTGTGGTTTGCTGTGTGGTGGGCACTTCCTTAGTGTGGGTGATCATCATCTACCACACCAGAAGTAGAAATGAAGATTGCAGCATCACAGATACAGGTGTGTAAACTGAAGGTTTGCCTTGGAAAGGAAAGAAAAATGTTTGTGGTTGCTTTGCAGTGACTTTATCGTAGGAACCTTTGTGTGCTTTGACTCAGAGGCAGAAAGGTGAATTATCTGTTACTTTCACTGCTTTGCTGACAAGTTTAAAAATGTTCTACAAACTGAAGTAGGCTGATGGCTTTTTTTTGAGTGTTTTGCTTCCCCACAGATGAAACAAATTTGCCTGCTGACATTCCAAGTTACCTGTCATCCCAGGGGACCCTGGCTGAAAGGCAGGATGGATATGGCTTGTCGGAAAACGGCAGTCACCATCAGTTCCTCACATCTTCTGTGGGACAGTATTTCTTGCAGCAGAGGGACAGTAATGGTAGGTGGAAAATGCTAAGCAGATTTTTCATGTGGCTTGAGGAGCTGCATTTTGGCTATTTTCTTTCTAATTAGTAGAAGCAACACTAAAGAAGCATCTTTACTGAAGTTTAATAGAGGATGTGAAATTTATTGCTTGGGATTTTTTCAACAATAACTGGAACTTGGTTCTGTTCATCCAAATGACGTTATGGTGTTTATTAAATCAGGAAGTTTTTTCTAGTCTGAAGGGTAAATTTGAAATGATGATGACATTTACAAAACAAGAGTGTCCAAAAGAAATTACCACAGCAGGCCTTCCTCTCATATAGCTTGAAAAGGGTGCTTTTAGTGGAGTGTAGGCATATGTGGTAATACCAGTGGAAGTTTAGTATAATTGTTAAAACTTGTCTGTTAAAAAGCCATTAGTGTCAGTCAATAAAGGATTTGAGGTGACTGGAAGTTAAAAGCTGCAGTACTTTACATTTATACATGTGGCCCCTAAGAATCCCGTACATACCTGCACTAGGGAGGAAAAGGCACCTTGCTGGGAAAGGGCTTGGGGTTGAGATACAATCAGGAGCTGGGACAGGTGGGAATAGAGTGATGGTGAGATACTTTTGCAGTTGTAGGGTAGTGAGAGAACAGCCTCTTTGTGGATCAAGAACCACAGACTCTGTCCACAGCTTTCAGGAGCCATTGAACTGAAAATCTGTATAGCTGTTCAGGCAGCCAGTGACTCCCTCAGATTATTCTAGTCAGGGCTTTGACACCATGCTCCAAAAGGTGTGTCTGACAGATAATGACTTTGTCTTCGTGCTTTAGAAGAAGGAAGTCCCTGGTTCTGATCCCTGTGATTGGTTTGGTTTTGTTTTGTTTCGTGTCAGTGAATGAGACACAGACCCAGACTGGCAGGGAATCTGAATCATTTATTCAAAAGAAACGAGCTGGTTTTATGCATTTTTTCATGGCACAGTATCTCCTTACATGGTAATTCTCACTATGTGACCCATCCCATGTCGCCACGTCAGCAACACTTTGTAAATGTCCTTCTGTGGGGTGATCATGCACTGTTTACCCATCTCTCAGCTTCCAGCTGGCTCCTCTCTGTAGGGGTCAGCTCATCTCCCAGGGTCCTCCAGAGACAAGCCTCTCTGTGCCAATATGTGCTCCTTTGTGCTGCCATTTGCTTCTTTGTGCTGCCATGTGCTCCTTTGTGCTGCCATTTGCTTCTGCAGGCACCTCCCACAGCCTGTGATCCAGTTCTATCTAATCTTCTCCCGCAATTCTCCCTTTTTGTTTTAGTTTTTTCAAGGCTTGATCAAGTATATAAACAAAAATCACGAAACAAAACACTCTCAACATTAGAACATGTTTGGCCCACTGCCCAAACCAAGCAAGCTCCATTCATCTTCCTCCTTTAGTCTCCCCACAAGCTGATGATGAAGCCAGAGTAACCAAGTTGGACCACTCTTGCAGGTACCCATCATGGACTGGAATCTGTGGAAAGACAAGCATATCCTCACCCCCAGGTTATCAAAGGAAAGCATACTTCCCATTTCCCAAGTACTTGAGCTTTTTCCAAGTGAACCTCTGATCATCCTGAACACGATTGAAAAATTAAGATCTTACAGGTTTTTGCAGTCTTTTGTGGGGGGTGTATCCCATCTCTACACCCCCCCTTTTTTTGTTTTAACAACATGGGCTTGAGAGCACTATGGCCTCATTCTGCACATTCACCTATATGGGCAGAAGCAAAAATACATTGGGAAAGGATATCAATTGTAACATGAACATATTTCAAGCAACCAAAGTCAGGAAAATGTGTAACATAACATGCAGTTCTTTTACTAGGAACAGTAAAACAGTACATCTAATAAAACAAGTGCGCACTAAGTAAAAATAAGCAAGGTAATATCATCAACTGCCTAAATACTTTACCATCACCCAGATTCTGCAATAACTGGGGCATCCCATTTCACAGTGAGGACTTGGAGAGCCTTTCCCAGGCAAGGCTTCCAAGTTTACCTCGAAAGCTTTTATAAGACCAAATCAGCAAGTCAGTGACTTCATTACATTTTTAGCGCAGAAACACCTGGGTCTGATAGCATAATTTCCCAGCTAGAGAGGGCTAGTGTGTGGCCAGAGCCTTGACTGGGAGGATTTCCCTAAAATAACTACAAGCAAACCTTTATTAATAGCAGTTAGGAACACGACTTCACAAGAGCTTGTCTTCCCCATGAACAGGGGCGACAGACTAAAACACCTAATAACTGGCAGCAACACACATCTCCTTCCCATGGTACAGTGATTTAACAGACAGAACCTTGGGAAACAAAAGTGCAAGGGAATGTTTCTTCCCACAGACAGTAACTGAAAATAGGTAATATATAATAGAGTTTATGGGTTTGTGTCATTTCTGCTTGAAAGGACAGTTTACAAATCAGTATTATCCATCACAAAAAGCAGTCAAAACAATGCAAGGGGTCACACGGTGATACGGTAGAACAGTCGTAACAGTGAGGGTCCAACGTTGCGGCACCATTCTGAATAACGAAAACGAGACAGTTCCGCGGACCACCTGCAGGAATGACACGCTTAACCCGCAGCCACCCGGAAAGGGCCAACGGGACACACAGTTCATCTCTCCAGCACAGTATCAGCTCACGAGGGTCCATCAAGAGACGGGAGCCTTGCCGGAGCGGCGTGGGTCGGGCGGCCTCTCCGGGCAAACCCTGCGGTGCTTGGGGAGCAGGGATGTAGCGCTGGTGCTGCCGGGCTGTGCTGGCGGTGCGGGGCTGGCCGCCCTTCCGCGCCCGGGCCACGTGCCCGCCGCCACGTGCTCGCTCCCGCGGCGCGCCTCAGCCACGTGCCCGCCGCCACGTGCCCGCCGCCGCGCGACTCCGCACCGCCCCCAATCCCGGTCCCGGTCCCTGTCCTGCCGCCGCGCTCTCGCAGAGGGAATACACTGCTGGGACGGGCTCGCCCAGCGCCAGCCGCTCGCCGCGGCACGGCTCCAGCTGATCCCGCGTGGCGCGGGACGGCGCCAGCTCTTCCAAATCCGTCCCCGCTTCTGCGGCAACCCGTTTTCCCACCGCTGCCCACCGACCACGGATCGGGGAGGGGAAAAGACCGGACGCCCCCCCAGGATCAGACGGATCGGGAGACCAGAGGCTATGCTCCGGTTCTCCTCGCACAGCCCAGACAAGCTTACCGTCAGAGGGTTGCGTTTCGCTCAGCGGTGCCGAAGGGGCTGGCACGGCTGCCGAGAGTCCTTTGCCCGCCCTCCGGGTGCCGCATGCGCCGTGAGCGCCTCGCACACAGTCCTGAAGGGATACAAGAGCTTTGTCAGCGCTGCCTCGCCTTGCCTAACTTGGTCCCACAAACCGTCCCATATCCGAGGACCAAAAATTTTAGTAGTGTCTGAAGTTGGATCACAAGTCTTTTGCCCAGAACAAGAGTCTGTTCAAATCTGTAGACTCAACCTTCCTGCCGTGTTCCTGCAAAATCCGTTCCGACATCTCTGCGACGTTCTTTTGCTCCTGGAACCACCACTCCCCGTGGTTGTCGCTGCTTGCCATCCGTCCTGCGGAAAGGTCCATTGGCGTCGCGAGCTTCGTTTCAGCTCCCGGGCTTTGTTTCAGCCCTTTTGTAAAGTTCAGCCGAGTCGTCCTCACCGGAGCAGCCACCGGTTGCCTTTCAGTGCCTGATGCGGAGCGCCGCAAGCTCCTCCCGCAGGGTCCGGCGGAGACAAGCCTCTCTGTGCCTCCATGTGCTCCTTTGTGCTGCCCTGTGCTCCTTTGTGCTGC